>JAGVSP010001418.1:0-80639 GCA_022494985.1 Micrasema minimum
TATTTTTTTTACAAAACTCATAGAGAAAAATTCCGAAAATGTAATGAAATGAGTTTGAGTTTACACTGTAAAAGTAGTGTACTATAATAATAATAATAATAATAATAATAATATGTTTTTATTCCAAACCTTGAGGTGGTGAGTGCAAGCCTCCAAGGTTCATATAAAATAATACACTTGTAAAATAATACTATAAACCGCATGGAATATATATTTTTTTTTTTTTAAAGGTTTGCTTAGATTTGGACATATTCCTTGGTGCAATGCGTATAATTTTCTCGTTGGGTATGATGTATGATATCCAACTTCACCTTGCTGAATGACACAACAGGTTACTCGTGGCGGGATCAGATAAACCAACCAATGCAACAGAACTAGTTTCAACGTATGCATAGTAATAACCTCCGCGGAACCGTTGTCCTATTTCGAAAACCTTGGTTAATTTATAACAGGTGTGGATTCTAAAACTAGCGGTTTCAATGGCGACCAATAGCAATTTACTTACAGGCTTAATCAGAATAAAATAAGTGGCTGCCAATGCATGGTAAAAAACAAATTGAACATATCACATAAACAAGTACAATAAATCTACCAAGAAATTTACATAATGAAGATAATTCTTTGTCTAGTAAGAAAATACGAACGAAAAGGTGAGACATATTTTAATATTATATATTTGCCACCACCATTAATAAATTGCAACTGTGTTTCTAGATTTAAGTGCACTTTGGTTAAAAAATAGCAGATCTTTCAGTTTCCTACTTTTCAGTGTTCTATTTTATCTAAATATTAAATATTAAAACTTATTATTAGGCATGAACATTGTGCTTCTATTATATCTTTACCGATGTTGAATGCTGAACCCAAGTGCATACATCGAGTGTGAATTAAGATTTAAGATCACCCCTTTCTTGTACGAAGAGCATCTTCAATTTGAATAATATATTTAGAACAGACGTTAAATAAACGATTAGGTTTGTATCATAATTCAAGTCCGACCCGAAAGGCGCGTTGCCCAACAAAAGACGAAGCCAAAAAGAGAAAATCATAATAGCTGATCATCAGAAATGGGTTAACATAATACCCAAATCACCGGCAGGCTCTTTTAATTATCAGACCCATAAATATGCATGGACCAGAACTATTGTGGCTGCAGTAACCAGATGAAAGGAAGGCCGGCAGACGTATAGGCCATTTGGCAAGAAGCCGAAGGATTTTTTTTATTCTAACGCGATTAAAAAAATCCCCGGTGATTTACGCGCGCTGCAAACCAAAAGAGAAGGTAGCGAGGATAATGAAAAGGACGCGAGAACCGAAAATAATAAAAATAATCTATATATATTCAAATGTCAAAGAACATCTCTGCCCGCGAATGTTTTTAGCGCTGTATCGATAATGCCGGTGTTTATAAGGCCAAATAAGGTTCGTCGTCTTTCAATGCAACATTCTTGGCACTGATTTGCATAATGTTTTTGTTTTATTTACCTCGGGACATTATCCAATCCGCACTGGGGCGACACACGTGACCTAATACTTGGGCAGAAACGCATCATTGTCTGAAGTCTGAACCCATTATAGAGGAATTCCCAATATTCCCATACTCAAACATACAGAAGATTCTCCTTGCATAACACAGTGGGTACAACTTCAGGGTATTGTTTACATATCAGATTTTTAAATATAAATTAAATGGACTTGTATTTGCTTAATTAAGAAAAATATTGAGAAAGAAACCTAAATTGTTCAAACTTGGTCAATGACTTGGCCATAAGCCTTGTTAACGCCTAAAACATGCATGTTTCCTTGAAATACTCGTATAAATTCATCGTGTCTCTTGGATATTATTTTCTTATTGAAAAAAGTTATTACTACGAGTATAATTATTGATATCTACTACTACTACTACTACCCTCCCTTATCCGCACCCATTAGTACACCAGTGAAACCATTTGTTACATGAAGACAAGATGATCAGTCTTACGAATCAGCGCCAGACGTCAGTCGATATTTTAACAGGGACAGAAAAAGCTCTTGTAGGAAACATTGGCTGGGTTAAAACAATAATTTATACACTAAAGTTTTATTCTATGATATTAAATTGAAGACGTCATTGTGACCTGTAGTTGTGACTGATCAATGAAATGGAAACACTCAAAAAGTAACAAAAGCAGCACATTTTATTAATTAATTAGATAATGTTTAATGAATCCTTAATTCCATTTCGCGATCCCTCACGCGCGCGCGCCAGAGGCTTGGCCGGTGAGTCATGTACCCCAGCGCGCCACATCTGCAGCGCGCCGGCCGGCGGTGGGCGGCGGTGGGCGGCGGTGGGCGCCCGCCCGCGCTGCGCTCCCGCCCCCGCCAGGCGACACTCCGCCGAGCGGGTACCGCGCGATGCGAGCCTCTCCCGCGCAGAGATCGAACGGCGATGTGCGATGGGATGTTGAGCGAATACAACATACTGAAATAGTGCGGAGTACCATCAACCAACAACGAATATTATACATACTTTACTGATGATAACACATTATTATAAGTACCGATATGTATAACCAAAAGCCGGATTTCCGATGAGTTTTGGCCACTTCTTCCAGTCTACAAATGCAGCCCATTTTTTATGAGGTCGCGGGTTCGATTCGAAACATTTATTTACCCTGAAATTGAACCTGCAAACTCCTCGCCAAGAGCCACACGATCCAGAACACAGAAAATATTGAAGCAAGTAAAGACACACACTACTTTTGGTCAGAGGGATTATGTGTATTATGCTGTCAAGCTCTACAACGTGCTCCCTTTGGCCATCAGAACAATAAAACAGGAACTTGTTTTCAAAAAAGCTGTGTCAAATTGGATAGTGGAGGTGGGTAGAGTAGAGATAAACAAAATTATTCAACCAAATAGATAGT
This sequence comes from Micrasema minimum, assembly GCA_022494985.1. Lineage (NCBI taxonomy): Eukaryota > Metazoa > Arthropoda > Insecta > Trichoptera > Brachycentridae > Micrasema > Micrasema minimum. The sequence goes on from JAGVSP010001418.1 coordinate 2,907, forward strand.
CTTCTTTCATAATTTTAATTTTACAATCAATTAAAAACACACATGTATGGATCCATTGTATGTTAGTAATTAAAAAATAATAAAAATTGTAAAATTAGTCCTCGGCACGGGTTACCCCAGTGAGGACAAATTTAGTATTTTTAATTTGTACTTTGCAATATGTTTTAAATAAATAAAATAAAATAAAATGTGATTTTCATATTGATACTTTAAGTGTGATACCTTGGACTGGTATTACTGAAGCGTAAGACTGATCATCTTGCCTTCAGGTAATAAAATGATCGAGATACATTGCACTTGGTGTGCCAGTACAGTGCCCTATGCACCATACGGTACGAATACAGAAAAGTAGTAGTAGTGGTAATCTCATGTACGAGGTTCAGGGTTCTATTCCCCGGGGAGTCAACATGAAATGCTTATTTGAATATAGTTTTTTTACAATAATATTTCTGGCACTGAAGGGTAAGACTGCTCAACTTACCTTCATGTACACTATGTACTTGGTGTACCTAACAATACAGTGCCCTATGCGCTATTAGGCTTGATAAAATACCTTTAATTTTTCGTGATTTTTTCTGGGAATCGCATCCTTTATCTCCGTTGTGTGAGGTCTGTATTCAAACCACTGCACTATAATGCCGTAAACTTTGTTACCAAATCACGTTTTTGGGCAGTTTGCGCATTGCTTTCCCCCTGGAATCGAACCGGGACCTTACGCAAGGCGTAAAAACGTTTAGCCATTTGTTAAGGTTAAGGTAAGAAAACAAACTAATTCTGATGGCGTACCTATTATTAAAATATGATTGTGTATCCAATATTAACTACATATATAACTTACAACCTCCTTGGTCTCCACTTTAAAATTATAATAGTATTGTATTTAATCGCTGAGTAATACCAACTGGAAGACAAGCAACAAACCCATATTAACAATTTAAAATTTGATTCTGTACTGTGATTTAAGTATCTACATACAGTAAGTGTACAGAAATCAGCAGAGCGATTATCAATTCATCGACATGTAGATACAGGTCGATACGAGGTTGATACAAGTATTTATCGACCTTGTATCGTCGATTTTTCATGGATTTACAAGGACGATATCGACCTCGTACCGATCTGTATCTACATGTCGATATGTCGATAATCGCCCCATAGCTCATTGACATTGCCTGCATCTACTTTATTTTATATACATAAAAGATAAAAGTGTTTATAAACATATTTCTATAAATTGTTAAATGCAAATAAACAATAAAGCTTTTTAAGGGTACCTAATAATGACAACGGGATTAATATATATCGTATGTGGTAGTATATCTACCTAATTTGTATTAAAACTTAAAACTAACAATCAACCATTACGCTATTCCCCCGATTAGAACTATTATTTTATATTTTAAATACTTTAACTTTGGCCAAACATTGGTTAAGAAAGGGTGGAGGCCCAGTGGAAGAGTCTAGGTTCTTGTGTCCAGAGATTACCGGTTCGAATCCCTACTCCGCCACGGCTAGATTCCTACTTTGAAACACAACCGCTTAGGCTTCACTGAAAAATAGTATTTACAAATATAAATATGTGCAAGTATCGTAAGGTTGCACAGATTTCTTCTTTAGTTAAAAAACCTACTAGTTATTATGGCTAGCATATCATACTGATAAAAAATAAATCATGATTTTTTTATTACAAAATAACAACAGCATTTTCTTTTGTGACTAAGAAGTGCTTAAAATAGAAGAATTTATGCTTAAGTAAGGTTGGAACAACAGATAAGTTTATAATTAGTATGGATTAGAAAGTTCAGTGAAATAATCTACGACATTAAATAATAACAAAGGACTAAGATTAAGTTAAGCTGAACGAAGCTTTACTTCCAAAGCTCCTACTTTCTCTTGCTAATATTTATTATAGCGTAGGTTCAAATTTTTAATACAAGAATAAAAATAATATGCTGTAGAATGTATAGAACATTACCTACTACTACTGTCCCTTATCTGCACCAAACGGTGCATAGAAAGCTGCGTTAATACATACTGGAAAAAATCGTCTTTTTCATCAACGACAAGTTAACAGGAATCTATATATATAATAATGTAGGTTCCGTATGTTTGTGACCGCAAATCTTGGAAAGTAATCGATGGATTGACTCAAAATTTTTACAGAACATTACAATTTAGCAGAAGAGTGTTTCTATATACTTTTTATTTGGAAGTTCCAACGGAAACGGAACATTCTGTGCGTTTTATTTGTCATAGTTTAAAAGTACTGAATGACAGTTGTACAAAGCACCGTCATTTCATTAACTTTAGTCAACGTACAAAAATTTATAAAATTAGGAATAAAAAGGAATTTAATTGGATTTAAAATTTGAATTATATCGGACCAATGCTAGACTATTTTTATTTACTCCCCTAATAATTAATATTATATAAAGTCACAGCGAAGCGTGGCCGGGTTCAGCTAGTTTTTAATAAAACATCAATCATTATCACAAGAATTACTGATATTTTATAAGAATTATCAATAATTTGGATATCTTTTTTTTTTTTTAAAACTGCAGGAATTCCTTATAAAGAACTGAAGATTTTCGAAAAATTATTTTTAGTTACCTACCTTATATATCATTCGGCGTTCCGATACTCTTATCAAAACGACGAATGATATTATCAGAGCGCTGAGTAATTATTATTAGGACACTGAATTTATCGGGAGCGGGCGACTAAAAAAGCCCAACGTGCTACCACCACGCTACGAAGCGGAAAATTCACATAATTCTGATATTTGTAAATTTCAGCAAATCGTTGATTGGAGAGTAGAAAATATCCTAAAAATATTTATTAATGATGATGACGTTAATTATGTTAAAAAGCCATAATTCATGAAATTTGAGGGTTATTAAAATTCGCTGAATACGGCCAGTAAAGCAATCAAATGTAATTATTGCAATAATAATATTAAAAATTAAATGTTCAGCTGTCTCTATGCACATTTTACATATCAATCACAGAATCATCTTAGAATATATTATGCTAATCGGATTGAAAGTTTTGTTAAGACGATGTATGCAGTCGTACGAATAAAGTTTTACTATTATTATTTACATAATCCAAATAAACACACACGCTTTAAAATTACTCACTAGTGGATTGCTTATTCACTTGTGGCTTGTTCGCCTGGTAGCATAGTGGTAGCGCATTCGGCTACCGTGCATGAGGTCGCGGGTTCAATTCCCGTAGGGGGTCAATATGAAATATTTTTTTACATGTGATTTTCATGTTAATATTTCATGTGTGATACCTTGGACTGGTATTGAAGCGTAAGACTGATAATCCCACATTCGTGTAATAGAATGATCAAGAAACACTGCACTTGGTTGGCCAAGGCAGTGCCCTTTGCACCGTTGGGTGCGTATAAGGGGAAAGCAGTATCAATTGGTAATTTGGATGGCGAAGATCAAAACGCACGTAGGACATTACAGAAAATAATTAGTTTCCTACGTAAAATAATTAGTGTCTTTAAAGGCTTTATTTTTAATAGTGCTTTTAAGTTTCTTAACTAACTAACCATCACGCCACTCCTCCGAAGGGTAGGCAGAGAGGATAGAACGCCACACCACTCTGTCCTGGCATACTTCTCTTGCTTCCTCCACATTTATACATATTCTCATGCACGCACGTCGATTATTCCGACTTCTTACATGCCCACTTTCAAGCACTTGTTTTACTTGATCATGCCATGTCTTTCTCGGCCTGCCTCAACTTCTACATCCAGGCACCGTCGCATCATATATTTTTTTAGCCGTTCTTTCATCATCCATTCGCTCTACATGACCGAACCATCGTAAAAGACCTTTCTTATTTGGTCGATAATGCTTATCTCAGCCTTGCATTCTGCTCTAATTTCAACATTAGTGCACCAATCATACATAGTTTTACCACACATTCGTATGAGAGATCGCATTTCAACAGCATTTATTCTACTTTTATCCTTCTTTCATGTGTAAAATATGTGTAATAACATTAATGTCGCTATACGTACAAAGATTATCATTATCATCGTCATCATCATCATCATCTTCTTAAAGTGCCTTTAAATTGAGATTTGCCGTAAATTGAGATGAAAAAATTCCTCCCATTGCATCTCAATAATTGTATTATTGTCTAATAAATAAATCTCAAAAAATATTTTTTAAAACATTAATACGTATCGATTTCACAATCTCTAGCAATATATAATATTGAACTTTAATAACGAGTTGTATTTTTAAAATACAAGGTCCTATAAAAACACAAGACGCATTCATAAAAATCTGATAAAAATTGACTTAATGTTTTTTTAGCGACAGGTGATCGATCGTGTAGGGTCGATTGTGCCGAAAATGGCCTACAAAAGCGCCACTTAGCGAGTTCAATAAAATATTTGAATGTTGAAGTTAATAAAAAAGGTAAGAGGTTAAGAATGGCTCCGACGTTGGGTTCACATCATGCAGGTTTTAGGTTCGACTCTCGGATATATTATAAAAATTTAAATAGTAATTAACAGCTTTTTGTATTGTGCTAAAGAGATATATGTTTTAAATTGGGTACGGGAATTTAAGCATGTAAGGTCAAAGCTTGCAAATTTAAAAAAAGATAATCAAATTGTAAGAATCGATTTTTTTTCATAGTAGATTTAAATAATATATAGTGTTTTAAAACTACATAAAACTAAAATTCAATACATTTAATTCATTATTTTTACACAACAGTTGAAATAAATAGAATACTTAACACTACATTAAGTGCGAAAAGGCGAATAAATAAACAAATAATGGACAAACAATTATTCAAACTTGTGAACAAACAGCAAGAAAGGGTAGTAAGTGAAGAAGCGGCACCACTAACTACTTAGGGGTCTGCGGGCATCGGAATGCGCCTTTCCGTATAATCGCTCAGGTATCTGTGACAGGTGCTTCCGCCGGGCCCTTTGTGCGCCGGGCCCCCGGCTCCGCCCCCCGCGACCAGTTTGGGGGCCGAATTACGAACGTCTTGTTTACCGACACACCAACATTCGCTGCTGGAATATTTGTAATGTATTTGCGATTGTTACTAACGAGGGTCAGAATTTAGCGTAAGTATTCAAATATTGAAAGGAACATAGGATAAAGAAATCATTCAACTAAATAATGTGATAATAATTACACTGTAAAAAATTGATATCAATAAGTAATTAATAACTAATAAGAATTCATCAAAAATTCGTTAACAACGCTGGCATTTCATTTTGAAAATACCAAAATCTGAAGCACCCTTAAAAAAAAATTCGGTACATAAGAATTTTTCATTCTTGCGATGAATATTAAATTTCTTGCCTCTCTCATTTTTAATCCAATTCACCATCAAAAAACCCACGAAAATCTCAGAAATCAATCCGCATAAGTCATTGGATCGGATGTAAGCAATCAGATAATTCCTACGAACTATCGGGAGAAATTCATATTGGCGGTTTCTTGACCACAATGACTTACCAAATCGCAGACGTAGTAATCAAAGATCATCAAACCATGGACTGATAAGGACAGAGAATAGGTAAGGACAGCACGTGACACATCCGTCTTGGGTCAACAAGGCAATAAACGAGTTAATACAAGCGGAACAATAAAAAATCATTGGTAATGATGGCGTAGAAATGACAATAAGTGATGACTAGTGATAGTTCGAGAGAATATCAACCGTTATTAATAAATACATAAATTATTGTTTTGTGGGAAAGCCAAAATCTTGAAGGCGGGTACTAGTAGGTAAATAGAATGACAAACAACACTGATTGTACAAAAATTACAAGTTATTGATTGTGATTTGCACAGAATTGATGAGTTTGTTTTCGAGAGAATACGAAATGAAATTTTGGGCTAGGTAAAAGTATGTATCAAATGAAATAACAAACAATACAGATGGTTTTTTTTTTAAATAAAATATTTTATATTGACATTACTTGGTGGAATTACATGATTAAAATTATTTGAATATAACCAATTAAAGTTAAATAAAAAATACTTGGTACACTTCCACCTTTATTTATTTGACCAGTTAGCGCTTTCACCCTGTAATGGGGCATCTTCACACTGGTCAAATTCAAATAATTTAATACAGATAGTGACAAAAGTGATAACGATTGGTTGTTAACGGTGGAATTTCGTATGTGTAGTATTATATACAATAAGAAAAAAACAAAATCTTGCGTGTACAAGTTTGCTGTGGCTTGAAAGTTCTGCAAAAATGAATTGTTGATTAGTTTGTTTTTAGACAGTTAAGCGTGTACTGTGTACTATCGTGTATCATGTAGAAAAGTAAACACGTATATAAATATAAAAAATATAAATTAACCGGTGTGACCAAATCAGGCAAGAAAGAATCAATAAATTAATAACTCAGCTCAGCTTGATTGTAGACAGGTATAAATCTCGGACATGAAATATCAAACGGAACAACAAACACTAATCGTGTAGAAAAATGACAGTTGGTTGTGACTAAGTTAGGCAGGATAGAATTATTAATGAATTGGTTTACAGAATAAATGGTAGACAGTGTCGAACGGATGTCCGTCGAGCGAATCCGGCACTGGGCGTTTAATAGCAAGTTGTAAAACACATCATGAACAAAAGTGACTCATTTACCGCAGAAATATTCCAAATGGTGCAGATTTTGTCCACGATAAAAAATCAAGGTAACCAATTTAGTCTAATACCGTTAGATTAAAATAACATACGGTAAAATAAGATAATTTTTACTGTGGATCTTGTTTTATTATGGTGTGATCATGAAAAGAGACGACACATAAAAATGAATTAGTGTTTAGGTATGCAACTGATGATAGGTGTTACGTATGCAGGACAGGTAGATAAATTCCAACACAGAATCATCTGTTTCCAGAAAGCAGAGGGAGACAGAAGACGAAGCAAGCACCCGTCTCAACATCCACCAGGACCCGAGATATCATATTAGTGATAACTGGGTGAAGGTGTGAACAAATGGTTCCCGATTAAATAAAAAAACCTGTAATATTTATATTTCTTTTCAATAATTTTGTGGGCACAAAAGTGCGGGTGTTTACCACAAATTTATCCCCGGGATTGAAACTTAGAGGAAGATAATGAATATTTGAATATAAATCAAGAAAAGGCGAAAGTCTGCATAAATCCAAAAAGCAATTTACGATCATATTTAATGCAGAAAGGGACGAAGAAGTAATGCGATGATGTTAACAATATAAGAATAAATCATTTAATTTTTTTTAATGGGTAAGTAAATTAGAATGTCTTGCATATCAGATGTGTAATCAATCAAAATAATAAAACTTGAAACATAGGTGTTGGGCAGTAAACATATTATGATGTATTACAAATGAAGAAACGTAATGTTGAAGCATGATCTTGAAAAAGGTTGAGAACGTCTTCACAGACACTAAGAAACCGAAAAAAATACCAGCTTTATACCGACAAAATGACCGAACACAAAAAACGCGCTACCTATGTATGGCCAGGCCGAATTTTATGAATGAAATCCACCGGTTCTTCGCTTACTACTACTCGTAATGTCGCCTCGGGTTCCCTACCATGTGACGATAGAAAGTGATGTGTGGAAGGTATTTTACTACAGGTAGAACAAACCATCCAATTTCATTAAAAAACAGATCATGACGTACGGTCCAAAAGCGATGGGAATGCGATGGAACAAAAGTGGAAAGGAATAATTTATTGTTTTAGGTAGAATACTGACAGCCCAAGGCTGAATAGTCCTTTCACGAAAGCGCAAGGCTTTATGCACCGTCGCGCAAGATCAGTAGTACAATCGCTACCACCTATGTGATTTCAATAGGCGATGAGATGAATGAGGTTGGAATGCAACCGGCACTAGAATTTGTAACTTCCGGTCATGCAGTGCGCGCATTTTTCAATTTCAACCTTCGCAGGTAGCTGGATTGTTCGATAAAACTTTTATTTCTCATATCTTTATCGGGTTTGTTTTTATCGCGGGATGAAGAAAAAAAGTCTCGTCTGAAGATGTCACGGCAGATAATAAATGTTTCCTGAACAGCTGTTTGCCGCTGTTAACAAGTTATGACAAGTTCGTCGTGTGCGGATCTGTAGCGAGATCAGCCAACAAAAACACATGACTACAAACTCATTCATTTGATGCCATTTACAATACATTGGGAAGGAAAATATAATTAAGTGGTGTTAAGCATAATCCTTGAGGTACTCCACTTAAATAATATTTTCTATGAGTCATTTGGTATAAGGAATTTATGTACAATAAACTAATAATAATCAAGTATGTCTTATTGTTAAACGGATACCAAAACTTAATGCTGTCCAGGCAGTGCAGAACCAGGTAGCTGTACAAATAAAATGACTAAAGGTTTGCAAGTTTAAACACGATCCCACACAAGTTCCGCTTACACAAGGTTATGGTATCAATAATAAGATAGTATTAATTAGGTTAGTATAGACACAAACAATGAAGGTACGAGAATATCCTAATTTGAGAATTTCATAACATAAGTATCTAAGCAAAATAGTGCAAACATTGAATGAATTTCACCAGGTAAAAAGTAAAATGGACTAATGAATCATAGCCTATTATTGTCATTAGAAGCGCGTCACACTCGGATAATACGTATTGTATTGTCAGGCCTGGCGCATAGTGTTAGCAGGTAAACTTTGTTATCAATCAGAGCCAAGTGCCGAGGGCAAATACGAGAAATTGTGCATGCGTAAGTGACTGACTCTTACCGGCAGTTCCTGGGATTAACTTCGTTTGTACATTTCGCATTTGCATTACTCATTTAGGACGAATCGAGGCAAACAACCCAAGAACACAGTTGAATAACGGTTGTAACAAATAACGCAGTAATAAAACATCCTCATTAAAAGGATTGAGATTATAGAGAGTGATGAGAGAGGATTCCATTTAAGTATGTATTTTTATCATAGTTTGTGTTACCTGCGACAAATAACAATTGAAACAAGAAACAAATATTTATTTATTTGTACATATACGCCCGATGGGCATTTACATTACATTAAAACGATAAAAGTACATTTATTAAGTTACATGTATGTGAGGAAAAAAAATAATATCAAGCATGTTAAAATCAATTAAATCTTTAAAAACAAGTTGAAAAAGTTACAAAACATATGGATATAAAAAATGCAAGCCAAGTTAAAAATAAAATTTTGGTACCTACTTAAAATTTTACTTTATTATTTAACAAAAAAGGAAATCACAATTGGATACTATTTAAACGATCTGTCATAAATTGGGATAATATTGCATGCTTGTAGCTTTGCAGAGTGTTAAACAATATGTCCGCAGTCTCTTCATATTTATTGCCCAATGAATGCAGTCGTGGTATAGTCGAGCCACTGTGTTGGCTAGATGTTGATCCGGGTGAAGGAATATAGTGAAGGAATAAACTAATTTAAAGGATTAATAATAAAGGAAAGTGCCTCAATTCAGAATTCCATTTAAACAAGCGTATCATTATCATAGATTTCGAAAAAATCAGCAGTCGAATAACGGTAACAAATAATACAGTAGTAAAGCAACCTTATTTAAAGGATTTGGTTATTAAAGAAAGTGCCTCCTCAATTCAGTATCCCTTATAAGTCACTTTGTCTTCATCGTAGTTTGTGTTTTACACCAGACCTGCGAAATTGTTATACTCTTTTATTGCTCGGTTTTCCCGTTTTGCCGAAAGGAGACACATTTTCGAGGAATTTTAAGCCAGCTTAAAACGCGGACAAAAAACAAACATTACCAGGTGAATCATTGCCAGGTAATCCTGTCCAAAGGGTAAGCCGGTGTTGGATATTGACTAGTAGTAGGTAAGAAAGTGTGTCGCATTACAAGCCAAATTATAGTCGCCTTATGGTGTACGTTGGCAAGCTGAGAAATTTTATTTTTATGGAGATTCTCACGCACACACACACTCACACTATATGACACACTCAACGTTGACCCGAGAATTAAAAAAAGCGTAGACTTCTGTTAGTTTTAGGTAACAACTAAACTAATTTTGGACTCTTAAAATTCCGGGGTGAAATTGCCACATTTCTAAGCTAATCATAATTAAGTTAGGTATATATATGTAAAGTATATGTTTACTATAGATTTTAGAGTGGAAACGATAAAATTCGAAAATAAAACTGAAGGTAATAAATCAAAGAATAAACTAAAATGGAAGATATGGACACTGTTAAATTACATACCTGAAATATGTACTTCTATCCTGCATGGCTGCAGATAATACAGGTAACATTTATTTCGTTTATGTTTCAATAATTGAAATATTTGCATGAAATTGATAATTTTAGGTTATTTTAACTTCCTAATAAAAATCGGAAAAAAGCAATTTATGCAAATATGAGTTGTCTACCTACACCTATAAATCCGTCGATAATCATTCAGGGTTGCTCCCATGGCGCTGGCGTACTCAGGTTTAACAGTTAACGACAGCAGGTACAGGTGCTTAGCAAATCGCGTCAAATACAAAACGTTTATAAATATTTTACAAATATTTTATAAATATTTTACATACTCAATTTTTTTAAAGGAAAATAACAACAACACGAACATCCAGGGTTAAGTACAAATAACTTCTGATATTTTGTGATCTCACCGGGAATCGAATTCGGAATATCAGTTGCGTAATGCCCACTTTATGTGAGACAGTTTCTTGTTCAGAAAACTACACAGTTTCTTGTTCAGAAAACTGTGCAGTCTGTCAAACTTCTGTCAAAAGACACGCTAAATATGTGTATTTTTGAAACGCGATTGTATGTTATTATCGTATCAGGAAATTGTATATTTAGCTAATAATGTAAATATGTTATTGTTTTTTTACGTATTTAAAAGCATACAATAAACCAATGTCTATTTAAACGTTTACATAAAAAACATTGACTGTCATGTCAGCTTAAATCTGACACTAGCACACAGTTTTTCATGCAGTTTTAGCTTTATACGGGACCGTTTTCAGACTGCACAGAAAACTGTGTAGTAAACTGCGCCATATAAAGTGGGCTTAAGTCTAACATCTTATGTTATTTATGATATATTGGACTAGCGCTAAACAGAAAGACTGGTCATCTTGTCTTAATGTAACAAATTATCAAGATTAACTGCATCCGTGTGTACCAATGCAGCGCCCTATGCACCATTGGGTGCGGATAAGGAAAAGTAGCGGCAGTAGTACTTTAAAACGTTTCGCATTTGTCCCGACATGCAAGGCATCCAGTAATGCGCTTGTCCGGTGCGCACACAATACACAATCGCGATGAAATTTGACAAGAATGGTAGACTAGGGTCACGGGACATGGGACATGGGGACATGCACTAGCCGGCCGACGCGACGGTCGTGGGCGTCCGGGAGAAGTTTCCTGGCGGAAGTCGGCACGGAACGCCAGCGGAATAAGAATACCTGCAGCCTGCAGCCCCCGGCGACAGGGTTGACAGTTATTTCAATGGCGATTTCGGGACATATGGCACCACGAATTCCGTCGAAAGAAAATTAACTAGTGAATAAGAACAAAAAATAGAAAAAACAAAAACAATTTAGATTTCAAAAAAAAATTCTCATTTTAACCTTATTGTACTACTTATATTAATACTTTTATACTTATATTAGATTACTACTTATATTATTTATTATTTTATTTTATTTATTTATTTATACATTACATAATTCAAATATTGTAAATAATAAGAAAAAAAATATTTTAAAAATAGGTAGCAACACATTATGGTATAACATATTCAATATTTGTAAAATTTAAAATAAATAAAACGTAAAATGCTATTAGCGAGTGAAAAGATTATTAGCGTAACCTCCCTCACCAAGCACAAGAGCTTGTCTTTTTTATTGGTGAGGTGCCTATAGCGTTGTGATTATTTTGTATAATTATTGTGTTATTAAGTTTTGTAAATTCGATAATATATTAAATAAATAAATATATTAAAAAAAAAATATATGCAAAAACAAGAGAAAAAAAATTAGAAGTTGGTACCTACTATAGATATTATGAAAATGCGTTACAACTGCGATACATATAGATGTAGAATATTTTGGTGATTTGTGCCCAGAACCGATTCGACCAATCCGGGACAATTTCGTCCAACCCTGGACGGTCGACAACCCTACCTCCGCGGTGATTTATCGCGTTTTGCATCCTCGGGACAAAGCGACAGCGGGCGATCCATGTTGATATCTCGGCAGCAGTAGATAAAGAGATCCACGTTGAGGCTTCGTCTATTACTATTACGTCGAAACGATAAAATTAAGGTTCCACCACGCTGTGAATTCAAATCGGCGAATTGGTTTTATTTGTGGTTTGTGAATCCAATAAGGAGATGAAAAAATGGTGGTGGCGCTATCGTGAGGCGCTGACGCGAAAGGCTAGTACTTTTTTGTATTTTTTAAATTTATGGTTTTTCAACCTGTATAGTTTTAGGACATGTTTGTAAAGTATACAATCAAAACATTATTATGAATAATGATAGGAACCGGATAGTGGTATAATGGTGGAGTTGATGATTCCGGATTGGAATTATCAGGTACAAATCTCATTCCAGCACAACTTGTGTCATGTTTTCTGGCACGGTTATTTTCGACCATTTGAAAGCAGTCCCAACATTGAAACATTTGAGTAAGTGCTTATATCATTAAAAAAACTCAAATGTTTCTTTTAATAAAATAATATACATTTAAAAAAAAACTAGACTTTAATAATGAGTTTTGTAGAATAGACGCCGGACGGTTGGAATCATTTCGGCCCTCTTGTATAGTTTTTAGTTTCAATTTCATAAATACACCTACTTTGACCTAATCACTAACCCATCTACTTCTTTAACTCTTCTTATTGTCCAAAATAAAAAAAAGAATAAATATCTTCTTATGCATGTATTATTTGAGTGTAAATTGATGTAAAATGAGTTCTGGCGTCAAATAAATACTTAAATAAATAAAAGTAGGTATTATATTTTGACCGCATCAATTCTAACAAGTTTACAGCACAATGTTCCAGATAAAAATGATTGATTTCCAAACACACATCAAATTACGGAACAAAACAAAAGCTACAGGCAAAGGGACCGACCGCAGATTCTCGAGACTCGACAGATTGGCAACAGGCAACAGGCAACAGGCGATACTCGATTGTTTACACCAAACACATTTCAAATGTGCAAAGGTATACACAAAATAAAAGACTACACAAATAATAATAGCCGAAATATAATAACAGGGAGTTATGGAGATGCACCTTGTGCATTGTGCAGAGGCCGCATTTCGTATTCGAGAAGGGCATAAGCGTCCCGCATCCCTGTGGCACAAACGCGCGATCACTTGCAAAGTTTGCGAAACGAACGTGCTGAAAATCTTGTGTGGTAACGCACAGTAGTGACGTGCACAGATGGCGGGAATCGAATAATATTGTTGAAAAAATCATATTGGCCGAGTGGAAAAAAATGACCATCTGTCATAAACTAGTTCAGTATAATCTCATAACAGATTTATTGTGGATTTTTCTCCAGAACGGTAGCATGACGTTTGCTATTATTTGTGGATTTTGAATTTTGATTCATGCCTAAGTGTAAAATTATTATATGTATACACACCTTCGTAAAAAATATGCTTAAAATATCTTACGATGTACATTTTTGTTACCTACAAACTATTAAAAAATTATCACCTATTACTTTTTTGCTTATCTATAATAGTCACATTACATAATTTATTGTTAAATTTTATAACCCTCAGATTTTTTTAATAGTCACGTATTGATTTTTAACTTTCATTTTTGTTCCTAGAATAATTTTTGTGCCAATAGGTATTTTTGTATCTTACGGTATTTAGATTTTTGTACCTTTAGGTATGTTTGCATATATCCCTAGATGCATTTATTTATTAATCCTAGATGTTCTTGGTGTACCAATTCAGTGCCCTATGCACCATTGGGTGCGGATAAGGAAAAGTAGTAGTAGTAGATGTTTATAAATGACTGGGTAATTTTGTTATTATAATGTTATTATAATATACATCAATAGGTATTGCACCATCTCTTCTTTTTTTCAAATATTTTTTTAACATCTCCCGCATTTTATGCCGACGGAAAGTGGCTAAAATCAAAACCAAGGAGGTTTGAACTATAATAATAATATGGAGCGAAAATAAACTGAGATAGATGACGCTTACATTTATCAAAGGAAAATTAATCATTACGACAGAGGAATTACCCGATTGTTAAACAAATATATAAATTGACGGCGTAAAAATGTATGTAAAAATGCATTCCCTGCCGTCAACTAATTTGAAATGTGTAACATTTAAATTTTGAACCACGGTTTTCGGATTAACCATTGATCACTTTTCTGTTACACCTACCTACATCGTATTACATAAGAGAGAAATTGTATGATTATCTAGTTGGTAGATTTGGTAAAATTTTAATGTTTCGCACTGTTTAACCCGTAAGAAATTTATTTATAGTGTTTTTTAAATTTTCAATACACGTTTTTTTTTTAGAAAAATGAATTTCTGATTGAAATAAAATACGTATTTTACAAATAATAATAATAGTATAAGGTATTAAATATGCCATTTTTAATAAACCTACGTATCTGTTTTATTGCCATAAATGCTATCGTTTTTTATATATATCCCTATTTGCTTAAATCCACTAAAGAACGTTAAAAAAATTGGTACCTAGGTACTATTCAATTCAACTTACGAATCTTACACAAGTATTTTTTATAATCGATAGTCATGAGTAGTCATGACATAATGACGATTTTATCGATTATTATCATTAAATTTATTAGGTAAGAACGTTGACTCTTCAAAATCATTTATGGGTATCCTTGCAATTTTTTTATCTTAGTGGATACTTATTATTAAAATATACAAGTAGGTATACCCGGTATTTTTAAAAAGTTATTTATATACACAATGAGCATTGAGCAGTATAAATTTGTATGTAGTTAATATTGGGATTTGGGATAATCAGTAGATGCTTTTTAGTTAAAGATAGTAATAATTATGCAATAGGAAATTTATTGTTTTAACAAATTTTAAATAAAATCTTTAGAAGTTTGGAGTAAAAACAAAAAAGGCAATTTTATTTTATTTTTAAATAGAAATCTATAATAACATTACGTGGATAACAATATTAAAATAATTACTTTTTTAAGTATTTACCAAATAATATTATTTAAAATTTGGACAATTTAAAAAAATCTCACAAATTTAACTCAAGCAAAAAAGTAATAACTACATAAAAATTGAGTTTTAACTCATTGGAACCCCGCTCTACCACAATTTGATTTCCACTTTCTAATTCAGTTACTTACGACTACTCAGTAACTACTGAGAGCAATTGTCTAAATTATTGACTAAAATATGGATAATTTGTATAGCGCCATTTTCGTATGAGTTCAGAAATTTTTATTTAGTAATAACCCGTAAATGGATATCGACGAAAATTTAAAAAAAAATGTTATGTTGTATTTTGGAAGATCGCGGCGTGACATTTTGACAACTCGAAATATGAAAGACAATATCAAAACAATCAATGATTTTTATTGTTGGTTTATATGGATATACTAAATGTAACTAATGTTGTCGAATATTAAAACAAATAATATTCCTTGGTCTAATTTCAAATTACTAGGATAAAGAATAAGATGATTATTTTGTCAATAATTTTGATGGAAGATTGAGGTTATGATAATATAAGTAATACACTATTGCACAATATTACGAAAAAAACTATTTAAATAAACTCACCCATTTTGTATGAAGTTGTCACCAATTCGTAGTAGTTATAGGCCACAATAACAACAAAACTTAATTAAATTCCACAAAGAAAACTACTTAATAAGTAATGTTTATCGTAGCAACTATTTATTCGGCTGATTTCTGGCAGTTGCGAAATTCAAAAAATATGTTAGTACACTTTTATAATTATCAAAACAATACGAAAAATAATGTCATGCACAAATCACAATCACTCATACAATTATTATCAAAGTATATAGATTTTATATGTCACAAATCTGTACGTATTTGAAGAAATTTTCAAAACAATCGCAACTCGAACAAGATCTTCTGAGAAAAACGGCGCGCGATATCCCCTGTAGACGACCTCTCACCTGCCAAAGGCTGCGGCAGGACTGATTGTGATCGTCAACTGATCCGAAAATGGTTCACACACGAGCTTCCGTTTTGTACGGCCCTAACCGGAACAAAAATATCGAGCCACATTGTAAAAATATTGCACAACAATCGGAGCGTATTAACCAGTTGCTCGCACCTTTTTAAGAAAGTTTATTTTACTTGGCGATAAATTTTATGGTGAAATTTTTAGTAGGAAGACCGCGAGTTTTTCGATGAAGTTCGATCGAACTTTGTTTTTTTTCTCTCACGTTATCAAGTCCACGTCCCGTAATTCTAATGAATAAATTTTATAATTGCGTGTACATATTTTTTTAGTTCATCAGGACAAAAAACTTAATTACTAAGGAGAGTAAAATCACAGAATATCCAGGTTTGAGAATAATACGAACTCGGTACATCCGTCGAAATTTATTTCATTTATGTTTTAAACTAATATTTTAATCGTTTTAATTAAACAATCTGACAATTTAAACGAATACCTACTGATTTTATTTATAATAGGTGAAGTGCGGAACTACAATAATTTATCTTGCAGCTACAAAGCACATGGACGATCTTTAGCTGCAGTGTGCATTTCAAATATTTTATTACTTATTGAAAACTTCTGCGCAGTCACGTGACCCGAGGCCACTTCTCCATACAATCGTAATCCTTGATTTTCTCCCTGGAATTTAGCAATAGAGCAATGATTTATTCACATGTTTTAGATAGCCACCAGAAGCGCTTTTGCAGCGTCTTCTTTTAAAAAAAAAATATTTATCCCATTTTAAACATATCTGAATATTGTTAAATATCGCTCTAGTGCTACATTCATTCGGGAAATCAAGGACTACGATTGTATGGAGAAACGACAGCGGTCACGTGAAATGGATTCGGAATTTTTTAAAGTACTGCAGTATAATAATTGACAGGAATGTAATTTATTTTAATATTATGTTCTTCGAACAAGAATTTACTAGAAGGGGCGTTTCCATACAAATTTTCTAAAAATATACGCTTCCTAGGGTTAATTTCATACCACAACTTATTATCAAATTCCACCGTCTAAATACTCCGGTACCTACTTAAGACAATACACGGAACCTGTGACGTAGAATTCTAGTGATGACGTAGATGCCTATTACGGAGAAAGACGGAGTGGGTAACTAGACACTAGACACCTAGTTTTTCAAGTATGGAATGTCACTTCTCTGAAATTCTTGTTCGAAGATTATGTTAATAAATATTTGTGTTCGTTTTTAACATACCTAATATTAAAATGTTGGACCACAAAGTTAATGCTTTGAGTATTAATAATATTATAGCAATTTATTTTGTTTTCGCATATGTAACATTCTTGGTGGCCACAATAAGTCAAATAATTTATTTATTTATTTTAACAGGTAGAAAGCATAATTATTATCATTGTGTCCCATACTGTGGACCTGTGGAGTGCTTGACAATTCTGTAGGAATAATTTATCCCAGGCGGGAATCGAACCACACCCCTTTCTGAGAGGGCATCTTATTGTTATAATCCCACCTAGTTAACTCGTTCCAAACCACCCCGAAGTCTGAAGATGTCATTCGGCATTCACACCGAAACGTTGCTATGAGATGCATACTAAATTCCTATAAACTGATATTGTACTCAGTAAATTGTTTTTTATTATTATCTTTCTAGGATTCTGGGCGATTTTCAGAGGTGGTAAATGTTTATGTGTGTGGGTCGCGGTCCAATAATTTTATTAAGAATTTAATAATTTTGGTGGAGATGATGATAATGATGATTTATGGTGGTGATGGTGGTGATGGTGATGATGATGATGAAGATGATGATGATGATGATGGTGATGATGATGATGATGGTGATGATGATGATGTTGATGACGAAGATGATGATGGTGATTATTATTATGATTATTATCATGATAATGATGATGTTAATAGTGGCATGGCGGTAGCGCGTTGGGCTGCCATGCACGAGGTCGCGGGTTCGATTCCCGATGGAGGTCAGTGTGAAATATTTATTTAAATAGGATTTTCACATAAAAAATATTTCATATGTTCACCTTGGACTGGCGCTGAAAGGTAAGACTGATCATCTTGCCTTCATGTTTGAAGCAGTGAATCTTGGTCAACGATTGATCAAGATTCACTGCACTTGGTGTACCAATGCAGTGCCCTATGCTCCATTGGGTGCGGATAAGGGAGAGTTGTTGTTGTTGTTCATAATGATGATGTTGATAGTGATGATTACAATAATGATGATTATGATGACTCGATACTCGAAACCGTGGCAGCTCAGCGTGCTTACCACGAAGTTAATTTTAAAATGTCGTTTTTCTTCCCACGTTTGCTTCTTGTAGAGCTTGTTGGCATCACCACACGCATCCTAGAGACCATATATATTGCTGGCCAACACTCTTATTAATTAATCCCGTATCCCTCAGCTCCTCCGAACACATCTGAAAGATTGCATCGGCAAGCATAAATAAGAGGCAGCTCGGGTTAGGGCCTTAATATTATGAATTGATGAGGTTAATATGTTGTATAACCCTGATGTTCATAGTTAGACACAATATATGGTTGTAAAAGGTTTAAAAGACCCTTTCCTCCCCTACTTAGGGCCTGAGGTCAACCTAGTTAATTTCAATACAATAACAAGTGATTGTCATATTTGTATTGGGTAGGTGTCACTTCTCGTACTAAAATTTTACTTTCTAATCTTTTATGGAGAAAAAAGTATTTAAAATACTTAAAAGTGGTCATGTGACAATGTCATATTCTTCAAATCGAGTAAGCTTTATTTTATCGAAACTACTAGATTCAGGAAGGGGAGTAACAGCCACTCAGAACGTTGTTGTGTTGTATCTTGTATCCATGACAAGAGTGCCAACACTGCTGTGTCACAAGATCGCTGACAGCACAGCTATTGTGGCCATGCAAGTCCTAGGAAAACAGTTTCATGTAAGTATGCGGGGAAGAGGAGTAGCAGCCACTCAGAACGTTGTTGTGTTATATCTTGTATCCATGACAAGAGTGCCAACACTGCTGTGTCACAAGATCGCTGACAGCACAGCTATTGTGGCCATGCAAGTCCTAGGAAAACAGTTTCATGTAAGTATGCGGGGAAGAGGAGTAGCAGCCACTCAGAACGTTGTTGTGTTATATCTTGTATCCATGACAAGAGTGCCAACACTGCTGTGTCACAAGATCGCTGACAGCACAGCTATTGTGGCCATGCAAGTCCTAGGAAAACAGTTTCAAGTAAGTATGCGGGGAAGAGGAGTAGCAGCCACTCAGAACGTTGTTGTGTTGTATCTTGTATCCATGACAAGAGTGCCAACACTGCTGTGTCACAAGATCGCTGACAGCACAGCTATTGTGGCCATGCAAGTCCTAGGAAAACAGTTTCAAGTAAGTATGCGGGGAAGAGGAGTAGCAGCCACTCAGAACGTTGTTGTGTTGTACCTATCTTGTATCCATGACAAAAGTGCCAACACTGCTGTGTCACAAGATCGCTGACAAGACAGCTATTGTGGCCATACAAGTCCTAGGAAAAAACAGGAGATGAAAATAATACGGAATATTTAATGTCTTTTATGGAATATAAAAGGACTATATTATACGTCATTGTGTGCCAGAAACGATTCAGTCGCTCTTACACGAAATCTGCATATTAAATAAATATTGTATCATATAATTTTACTACTTAGTCAAACTTACCAACACACATGTATGTAATGTTTTATATAATTTTACTTTTATTTAACGGTGCTCCTATATGGATATGAGATGTGAATCCTGGCACCTCACAAAAACTCAAAATACTTGCGTGTTATGTTTTGAGAACAAGTGTCTGAGAAGGATACTAGGCATTAGGTGGTTTGACTTCATAACCAACGCTGAAGTTCGGAAACGGACGAAGCAACCTCCAATAACTGGAGGCGTGAAAATGCGACGGTGGATCTGGCTTGGGCATTCCCAGAAATTCCAAGAAACCTCTAAAACAATTGAATGTCTATTTAAAATAAGATTAAGAAAGTTATTCATTAATTGTAGTGGTTTTTCTATTAATTCGGTACAGACATAAACTACAAGAATGTGCAAAGTCATCACAATTAAAGTGTGGCCATCTTATTGTTAAGTTTAAGCTGAATTATCATTAACAATTAAATTATCACCACGGATGGTTATTCTTGGAAAGACATTAAGGCATAATGCCAAATAAGATGTTTATCTTGTTAAGAAGAAATTTATGGATATTGATCCCAAATTATCGGAAATTTTCTGGATCTCCCAATCGATTCTGATGAATTTTAACAGATATTTTTATGTTCTGAGAAAATTAATATATACCTAAATAAAAACAGTTCAATTTGAGTTATTATATAAAAAGGATATTCCAAATTAATTTTTCCCCTTAAGAGCATACCGCACCACGTGATTCGCGGCCGTTTTCTCATACAAACGTATCCTAAAATTTACGAAAAAGGTCACCTGTAATGTAAGTTTTTTGGAATAGAATTTTAAATAAATAAATTACGAGGTTTTCCTAGCTTTGGTGCGATCTTAGAGCTTACCACACCACGTGACTCGCGGCCACTTTCCCATATAAACGTATTGCTCGATTTTCTCCCTGGAATTTAACATTATAGCAATTATTTTTACACACATTTTAGATATCGACTAAATGCGTGTTTCCACCATCTATTTTTTAAATATTTTATTTGTTAAAGGAGATAAATAAGATGATACAAACACGCATCTGGTCGATATCTAAAAAGTGTGAAAAAATAATTGCTCTTATGTTAAATTACAGGGAGAAAATCGAGGGATACGTTTATATGGGAAAGCGGCCGCGAATCACGTGGTGTGGAAGCTCTAAGATGCGCACTAAAGCTAGGAAAAAATCGTTATTTATTTATTTAAAATTCTATGCAAAAAAAACGAAAAAAAAATTTGGGATTATAAAAACGGGACATAGACACTCATTAACCATCTCGTTAAGCATATGAAAGGAGATAGTCAACGCAATGTCTATATGTCTATGCCGTATGCCTACTTATAACATGGGACCAACCAATAAATAATAATTCAGATACCTACCTACCCGCAATGTTGCTATTGGCGTGCCAAT
Organism: Micrasema minimum; assembly: GCA_022494985.1. Taxonomy (NCBI): domain Eukaryota; kingdom Metazoa; phylum Arthropoda; class Insecta; order Trichoptera; family Brachycentridae; genus Micrasema; species Micrasema minimum. The sequence continues at coordinate 24,244 of JAGVSP010001418.1, forward strand.
GTGCCCTATGCACCATTATGTGAGGTTCAGGCCGTTTAGGGTAAAGCATTAAAACCCAAAAATTATTAACCTAAACATATATTATTTTGGCATTTTTAAGATGAATCACATCCTTTCTGTCGACATTTTAAAATATGGGCGTTACTGCCTTCTGAAGAAGTTAATACTTACTCACATATTTCACGAGGCATAATATCTCATTTTATCGCACCGCTAACAAAAAGGACCTAGCTACATTTTTTACTATAATTTGTAGCAAAAGTCAATTAATTTCGATATTTCGGAAATTCGGTCAGGGGCTCTGTTCTGTATATTAAAAGATCTCGCGTTTGTGACGTCACGGGACAAACATTATGTCGTGTTGGTGACGTGTTTTCTATGGAATACCGATTTTACTCAGATGTTAACAATAGAGAGACTGAGGCGCAGGTTCTCCTCAGTGCCTCTATTTTTTTTATTTTTGTATTGATATCAAATACGTTTTTTATGTACTTACCATGAGTTACTTTCTTTGTTTTTTTCTGTGGCTATCGATATTCGATATTCTTTTGAAATTAATTTTTATATTTATCGCATGACGTCATAAACCCGAGATCTTTTATATAGAATTGAGGCACTGTGGTGCAAACTTGCACAACGCGATAAATTTATTCACCTAACTGAAGTAATTTAACACAAATCTAGTGTCGAGCTAAATTTCACCAAACTTCTCGGTTATAGAGAAGCAGAATTGCTTCAGTTAGAGGTGGATACATTTATCGCGTTATAGGGGATCGCGCCAATGGTAGTCCGCGCATTCTTGCCTGATCTTTACACCTGTATATATATATATATTTTCTAATTTAAATTCCTCGCCCAAAATTAAGGTAAGGGCACCTTTAGTGGACGAGGATGATAAGAAGGCCTTATTAAATATAAATACAAGGCCTGTAACCAGATCTCTAGTGATGTGCGTTACCGGTTATCAGAATAATAGATTTTGAATATCCCGTTTGAAAATAACTAGTTATCCACAAAATCCGTCCGCCTCGTGGCATAGTGGTAACGCGTTTGTCTACCTGTGCATGAGGTCGCGGAGTCGATTCCCGTAGGGGGTCAACATAAAATATTTATATACGGGTGGTTTCATAACTGTGTTTTTTTCTCATTTATAAACTGTATGTTCTTTAATAAAATAATTCATTATACCATATCCGCTCCCTATGTGGAGCATATGGAATCCACAAACTGCCGCCAGCTCCCGCGCATCATCTTCCAAGTCAAGTCCACGTCCCGCAGCTCTGACGCAAACTGCCGACAAATTGTCAACAGTGGACGACCGGGACGCCGAGAACCTGATGCCTTGTAAAATAGGCAAGCATGGTTAAGGCTCTCGGGAGGCATACGTAGTTTATGGCCTAGCCAGCCGAAACGCCTTCGCCGGATGACAGTAGATACCAAGGGTTGCTGTGTAATAAAATAAAATGAAACAAAATATTAATATAACCTTGGACTGACGGCGAAGCGTAAGACTGATCATCTTACCTTGATGTAATAAAAATTATCAAGATGCCAAGATGATAAAGGGAAAGTAGTAGTATGGTATCAACAAAATTTTATTATGAAAAAAATAAATAAATTGGATTTGTAATATTCATGGGTATTTTTCTAAATAGCACACGTTACGGAATTATTTTTGTAAAAAAAGATTATCTCCCTACAAAATAGTTTGAATTATACACCGTGTAACAAAACTCGACGCACAAGCGCAAAATCAGCAATTCTACGTAAAATTTGGAGTCGATTTTTATAGAATATTTAAAAAAAATTGAGTTCGAGAAAATTTAGTTGAAAGTTGATTTTTTAAATATAAATAAAACACTCTGATTTTTTGTCCACTGAGTTTATTTTTTAACACGACATGTTTCGGACACGCAGAACTGTCCATCTACAGGTGTATTTTAAAACATTTGATTTTTTTATTGAGAAATTTCTACAAATTGTTGTCAAATATAACGCATTTAGTCAAATTAATACTATCCACAAATCAAACAATAGCAACAACACCCTCACCAAGCACAAGAGCTTGTCTTTTTTTATTGGTGAGGTATAGCGTTATGATTATTTTGTATAAATTATTGTGTTATTAAGGTTTGTAAATTCGATAATGTATTAAATAAATAAAATAATATAAAAAAAAACACAATTTAAACAGAATTTTAATTAGAATTTGGTCAATTTAACTTAATCAACGGTACTTGTGAAAGCTTTTACGAGAAGAAAAATTTTTTTTGTCTAGATTCAAAAGTCATACTAGTACTCGTTTACACATTAGACTCCAAACATGATGTAGATTCACCAGTCTTCGGGTTGTACTACGAGTTTTGTTACTCTGTATATGATAAATCGAAGCCTTGTGGCTGTTAATATATCCGGAATATTATTAAGAACACACTTTTCTTTAATGCTGGGCTCAGGTGGAGCCTTAAAAATAAATATATATTTTATTAAAAAATACATATTTTTAGTGTTGAATAATTATGATTGTTCAATTTCCTATAATTTTATACTTGTTATTTGTTATTGATTTGTTATCGATATCTTCTCTACTAGGTGGCGTGTTGCGCACCTGTCTCAGAGAAGATATATGTACAATATAATAGTACATCATCTTCTCTGTTATGACTATACTTGTGCGCGATCAAATCAATGTTCTACCTATTTATTGTGTACTATCAGGCGCGGATAACGGAAATCAAAAGAAAACTTTAAATAATCGAATTATTCGACTATCGGAATCAGGTGCGCGCGTCACTAAATTAATGGCATATGGGTGAACATCGGTCCTTATGTTAGATTTTAAATTATAGGTAATTATCCTACTGATAATTTAGTCCTTACAAGAAACATACAATGAATGAAAACAAGTGCAATAAATTACAATCTAAGGCTTAATAAAAATTATAATATTATTAAATTATATAAGATATTTGAAAATTATCAAAAATTGTAAAAGGATGAAAGTATATTGAATGCTGTTGAAATGTGATCTCTCAGCGACTGTGAGATCAAACTATGTATGAATAGATGCACTAATGTCGAAATTAGAACAGAATGCAAGGCTGAAATAAGCATTATCGAAAAAATTAAGAATAGACTTTTTCGATGGTTTGGTCACGTGGCGCGAATGAATGATGAAACAGCTAAAAGGAAGCGAGTGTGCCTGGATGTAAAAGTCGAGGGAGGCCGAGAAAGACATGGCTAGATCAAGTAGGTACAACAAATACTAACAACGGTTTTCGGAGAAATCACTCTTCGCAAATTCTTTTCGGTCATATTGTATGGAAATAGTAAGCTTTATAATTTTATCAAGTGGGAAGATTTGGTAAAATTTTAGTAGGTAAGTATTACTCACTTGGATAAAATTTATATTATTTTATATACTTAGGTTCTTTCACATAATATGAAGGTAGACAGGGTATAAAATGTTATTTAATTATAAATTTCCATAAATCATTCGTAACAATCTAATTATTATTCGCAGCAATTTTCCTCAATCGGATCGATAGATCTCATGCAATCAGTAAATAAAGAACAAAAATAATTATCTCTGGCTGCGTTTGTAAATTGAACGCTGCGCGTATTTCGAAATTCGGCAAGAAAAAGGCGAACTTTTAAATTTTTAAAGCTTGGAACATGGAATAGGTTTGGAGTGGAAATTGGTATAATTATTGCCTCGGGCGAAACTTCTTCAGTAGTTCACTGATCCGCCGCCGGGGAGCGTGGCGCTAGTTGCGGTTTTTTAGGCCTTTTACGGTCCGATTTTGGATTAACCAATGACGCCTCGTGGGTTTATTTAATTTAGAATTTAACGTCCGAAATTATTTATATTCGGTTTATTTACGGGCCAAATATTAAAAAAAAAATCAGTTTCAGCAATGAAACCCCAAAAAATACAAATGTACTAAAAAACAACACGCGATATCTATTCGTTACAACTGAACTAGTTAATCGGTAAGCAGTACCTACATTAATTTGTAAGAAAATATAACAGTTTGACATTTTTTGGTAATATAGCAATGAAAAATATAAACGCAACATGCATCTTTTAAATTTTAAAGTCAATAAATTGTAAAAATAAAATTTTTTTTAATTTTTAAAAATATATTCCGAAGGGCTTACAACTAAATAGTGACATATCCACTTCCACAGAATTAACTTTTGTGTTTTTTTTATCGAAATAATTTCATTATTTAAAAATTAAACTGATCAACATACTTGAACATAAGTAAAACGCACTCACAGCTAAATTATTCCGTTTTAAGATTTTAAAAAAAAAATGGTAATAATTAGTACTGCTATAAAATTTGTTTCTTGGGGCATAATAGAGGAAGGAGGAAAGTCAATAAAATCATCAGAATGTTGAAGTACATAAAGTGGCCACTTAACCCAGCTAATGACAGGTCATAAGCCCTGTAAACGCTCGAATATCCATATTCCTGAATTTGAAAAAAATCTACCTCACATCTGTAGGGATATAAAAATGAAATAAAATTCATTTGCATTTATCGAATCATTCATTAATTTTATAAATTAAATTTTATAAACTGAACATTTTTAAATGTGGTCACTCAATTCTCATATCGTTGGGTTAATCTCTCAATATTATAAAAATAATAAGTATTGTATACAGGTTGAAGTTAATAAGTTTTTCGTGGTCTTGCTGCTTCATATTCCTCTAAATTTGAGGATAATTTGCAGGTAGGTAGGGCAGCACGTGCGTGCAGCGTGGCGCATGCGAAACTCTTCGCTATGCAATTATATTTTTTTGCCGTGTTATGATCCAAAATGCAAGTGTCGAGAAATTTCGGGATCAGGGATAAAAACAAAATGGTGGATAAGTGAAGCGAGCCTTAGTGTGGAATTAAATATATTAAGTAAAAATGCATTATATATTTATTATCTATTACAAAAAAAAGAAGGCATGTAAATGTAACTACTATTTGAAATGTTCCTACGTTTTACTTTTAAGTTATTTTTTTGTGAAATAGAGTCGAATAAAATATACATTTAACTATGGAGATACCTACGGTTGAAATTGTTATCAGCTTATCAGTAAACACTCGATTTTTCTCATTTAGGCTTATTTTTTTAACAATTGCCTTTTCTAATTTAAAAAATAATCTATAAAAGAAGATACACACACGCTTCTGTCAATACTCAGAAGTGTGAAAAAACATTACTTAAGTGCTCAATAATTCTAGAACTGACCGAACTTTCGAGTAGGTATGTATCTAAACATTTTATGATTATGGCACTATCGTTTTTTGTTCACCAATAAGATAACTTATTTTTTTATTCATATTATACTAACAAAATATGGATTGCGATGGACCGTAAATTTACACTTATTTGATTGTTTATAAAATGTAAATATGTTTGATTTTAATAATAAAAGTAAGTAAATATTATATAATATAACTTTAATAACAATATGTAATGTTATACAATAATAGCAGTATATTTTAAAAACTTTGAAGGACAATCGACGACAATAATAATAATATTTTTAATAATTAGGTTGAATCCACGTCCCGTAGTTCTGACACAAACTGCAGAGGGATTGTCAACAGTGGACGTTCAGGACGCCGAAAACCTGATGCTTTGGAAAATAGGCAAGCATGGATATAGGCTCTAGGACGTAGTATATGAGAGGATATGGAATGATGATGATGATAATGAACTAACAATACTAGTGCTAGTACTTTCCCTTATCCGCACCTTATAGTACATAGGACAATAATTTCTTTTAGATTTTTCTTGTCTAGTAAATAAGTACGCTGCCAAACAGCGTGTTAACTTGTCCAAATAACTCCGCAATCTGCTGTAAAACACAGTGGTTTTTTTGGTGCCTCACTACAGAAATAGGCCATTGATATCAAATATTGTTTGAATCTACGTTTTTAAATGATAATTACTTACAGATTTCCTCGATTTGAGCAAATAAGTACGCTGCCAAACAGCGTGTTAACTCGTCTAAATAACTCCGCAATCCAATGTAAAATACAGTGATGATGTCTTTAAGCCATTGCATGTTTCCTCCGGCTATATAATGCAGTGGTATAAGGTATAAGCGTTGCTGGAGGCTTTACACCTGCCGCTGCCTTCGGGCTATCCACCCCCCTTCTTTTACCCTTCTTTCCTCAACCCCTCACCGACACAATGAGCATTTAGCGAGAGCCTTTTTTCTTTGGAAATTACCACTTACGTTTATTCAAAGACGTACGATTTTTAAAAAAAATCATCAGATAAGTACTGTGAAACTTTTGATTGATAAAAAATTAGATACTAATAAATAAACTCAAGCAGATTTTTCAAAAGTTACAACGTAAAATTTAAGGTAATTAAAAATAATTATTAAGTTTTTCGTTACATACGTAGACACTGCAAGTTTATGTAATTATATTTATATTTTAATACTATATTTTTATTTTTGTGTTTGTATTTATTGTATTTGAAAGAATAATTTAAAAAACACGTATATTCATTTTCTATTTGTCTAATCGCAGCTAATGCAGCTATGCACAATAGGGTGAGTATTATGGAAAAGCAAAAATAAATAATTTTTCATGTTTTCCACATAGTTTAAAATGGTATAAACGAAATATAATATTTCTACGTCAAATTACATACATACATAACTCTAGAATCTCTCATACAGAACGTCATGCTTCGTGAATTGACAATGTACTCAATAATACACAATCAAAGAGAAATGCGAATAAATTGATTATATCGCAATAAACAGCAATATCAAAATGCTCAATGGTGGATTAAATTAAGTAAAAACACGCTTTGGTGACAACGTCGCGTCAGTGTAAACATTCAGTACATGTGTACATACACTGTTCAACATATCCTCAACATTTATGCCCCAACTCTTCAATTGGAGCTTATTTATCGTCCTTGCATTTTCCGTGCCAGTTTTTCATTCATCTTCGTCCACCCGTTTCCTCCGGAGCGGGAGGTAGGACCTTGTAATGTGCACAGGGTGGCCAGATGGTAAGGCGAAAATGGGTTGGATTATTTAAAATACGTCAAAGTCTATAAAAAATAATTTAATGATTTCGTAAACTGACAGATTTCAGAAGACTGATTTTGGCGATAAAATCGACGCTATTGATATTTAGTATTGAACTTGAGTTATCACTGTAAAGTTCTTTCGGTTATCGTAGCACTAATTTTTTGGATCATATTAAATTATGTAAAGATCAAATGGTTCGGCAACGCGTTGTCTTCTTCAAGATTAGTTATAAACTAAACATAATATAAAAAAAACAATCAATGAACTAATTGGTGGGTGTGGTGGAAGGGGTGTTGGGGTACGAATTGATGGATTAGATAAGGCGAGGAAAGGAAAAAAAGAGGATTCATTATATAAATTATAAAAAAAAATTACACTCGATACTAACATACCAACACAACTTTTTTAAATTAATTGTAGTTTCGGCTGGCTATGTATTCGTATGTATTCGTATGCCTCCCGAGAGCCTTAACCATGCTTGCCTATTTTACAAAGCATCAGGTTCTCGGCGTCCTGGACATCCACTTTTGACAATTCGCCGGCAATTCGCGTCAGAGCTGCGGGACGTAGATTTGATTTTGGAGGATGCACAGGAGCTGATGGCAATTGTGGAATCCATATGGGAGTGGAAATGGTATGGTGATGATGATGATCACCTTCTGAAAAAAAAGGGTTGGTTGTTTCAAAACCGCTAGGGAAAATTTTTCAAGAACTGACTTATAATCAGTGGATTTTTAATAAGTAATTGATTGAATTTTTAAATTATTTTTTTTATGCTAGCGATCTGGCCACCCTGTATGGCTACAGTAGAGTGGTACCTAGCTCGGATCCCTGCGGAACACCTGTCCCAGTTCAATGTTCCCGGTTTTTGTCCGGCATTGAGGAATGCCGCATCTCCAATCGCCTCGCCATTCATAAGGAACGACTTGTCACAAGCCACAAGGACAGTAAGACTGAATAAACGTTCAAGGATCTACCAACTACCAAGATATAAGAAGGCAGTCCTTATCACAAGAGGTGGTGTCATACGTGATAAATGAAGTCAAGGAAATAAATAAAATAAACAAAAACAGGACACAAAATGCAGAACACTATTCTAATTGGAAGGCTTTCGATGTCCCTTAATAGTCAGCCTTCTCTATGATGAGTTTTCCGTGGTTTTCTCGTCATCTTAGGCAGACGCGGAGAAGTTCCCTTTGGTCCACATTAGAATTGTTCCGCCTGATCCTAACACGATATTATGTAGATACTCGGAAGAAAAATTCACTTGATGAAGTACGTCGGTCGTAAGCAAGGCCAAAAACAAATGTATGTAACTTACATTAAAACTAAAGATGGTAGTCCATACTAGTTACTAATGTTCCTAAGTATGTGGAAGTCAAGGGCCGAAAAACTGTTGAAATGAGGCGATAAGAAGTTAAGTTTGCAAACTTCTTTGTCAATAATCGTCTGAATGTGATTTACATAGGAATGCATGGTATAGGAATACATTGTGATAAAGACAGTGCTATTTCAGTTTAAGGTGATTACGAGCCTTAGTGACGTAATATGGAGGTTGCTATCTTTGCTTCAAATGCCCTCAATTGTACACCCCTCTATCTTTCGATCACATCCCTAAGAGCTCCTATATATCGTTATAACGGTCGCCAATTTACAGTGTAAATTATGCACGTTAGTAAACTGTGAAAGACCAGAAAAACTTCAGAAAAAATATGGATTTCATGTGTTTTCACTGTAAATTGTCTACCATATACCTATCTAAATAAAGCCTTAGAACGTAATATGTAATCACATTAAAAAATAATGGGTATTTAGAACATCTTAATTTTTGCTTTAAAAATTAGCCTGCGGCGCACTTTTTCCTTTTACCGTAAAACGAACATTTGTATATGTATGTACATAATATGTACAATTTATGTACAATTTATGTACTTATTATATATTTTTTTATTTCCGATTCGCTTTGGGAGTTTTTAATGGGGGAATTTACTATACATGGTGTAACAATACTCGTAGTACAACCGAAAAACTGGTGAATCTACATCATATTTGGAGTCGAATGTATAACGTGACTTTTAAATTTGAGCTTAAATTTTTTTTCTTCTTATAAAAGCTTTCATTAGTAGGTACCACAGATTAAGTTAATTTTCGTATTTATAGGTACAATGTATAGAATAAATTAATATATAAAAACATATCTGATGGTGCCTGGAATTTATTCCCTAGATGGTAAATAAATTTCTTCGTTTTCTGTTAGTATCATATCAAACAATACCCGTAGGTTAACAATTTATAAATAGGTACTCGTTTATGACCCAAAACTGCAATCTTTCACATTTACGAATCAAAGATAAAATCGTAAATTTCACCGTGATTCGTTTATCTCATCGTCTCTTGTCTCCGATAGCATCCGACGGAAGGATAAGCCGCTAGCAGATGCGATATGCCGATACGACATTCCGCCCGCGTTAATTGCGTGCGGCGCGGTGCGGTGCGACGCGACGGCAGCGGCATGCGGCATCGCGGCATGCGGCATCCGAATATTTGTCGTACACCTGTCGCGTGTGAGGCGCAGTGAACAAAGGGATTTTACAATTTGGATATAGGATATAGGTATTACTAGTACTACTTTCCCTCATCCGTTCCCAATGGTGCATATGCTGCATTGGAACACCAAGTGCAGTGTTTCTTGATAATTTTTTGTTACGTGAAGTTAAGATGATCAGTCTTACGCTTCAGTGCCAGTCCAAGGTACCACAAACGAAATTTTAATTTGAAATAATAATAAAAAATTTCCATATTTAATCATGATTTTTTTAAATATTTTCGTAGTAAAACATATTATTACAAGCGTTTTAAAACATTTGTAATAAAAAAATTACGTTAGCTCGTCGTGCTATCAGGTGAGAGGTCCCATAATTTAAATCCCGCGGTGGCGGAGGTCAATATCAAGTGTTTATTGAAATTAATGGGATTTCACACAGTAATATATAATGCACGATACCTTGGACTAACGCAGAAGCGTAAGACAGATCATCTTATATTCATGTAATGTAATGGACTTATACAGCAATTGGTGCACCAATTCAGCAGTGGGCGGATTAGGAAAAGTAGTAATTATATAAGCATTATCGACAAAATTAAGAAAGGGCTTTTACGATGGTTTGGTCATGTGGAACGAATGAGTGATTAAAGAACGGCTAAAAGAAGTTTAAATGAAGTGTGCCTGGACGTAGAAGCCGAGGAAGGCCGAAAAAGACATGGCATGACCAAGTACGACAAGTACTCTAAAGTGGACATGTGAAAAGTCAGAATAATCGGCGTATGTGCGTGAGAAGATGTATGAATGTAGAGGAAGCCTGTCAGGACAGACCTCTCTGCCTACCCCTACGGGGAAATGGCGTGATGGTTAGTTAGTTAGTTAGTAATTATAACTGCCACCACTACTCTCCCTTATTTGCACCCAATGGTGCATAGGGCAATGCTTTGGATCAGTCATGCGCTTTAGCGCCAGTCCAAGGTATCAATCACATGCAAGTAGTGATATATATATATATATATATATATTTTTTTTTTACATAAACAGACTCTCCGTAATAATATAATATGAGCTAAGCGCACTTTATGCGGGGCAGAAAACTGTACAGTTTCTTCTTCAGTTTGCAAACACTGTATGGAATATTGAATGGTCGGCGCGTTTGGCTGACCTGACAGTTAATGCTTTTTATGTACCTAAACGTTTAAGTAGATATTGATACTATATTGAATGATTTTAAAAACCTAAAAACTAAATAACGTATTTACATTATTAGCAATATTAACCATTTTCTGTGTGCAAATATACGAAAAAAACTTATACACACACATATTTAGTGTGTTTTTTGACAGACTGCACAGTTGCACAGTTTTCTGAACAAGAAAGTGTACAGTTTTCGGTCCCGTATAAAGTGCGCATTAGTGTTGTTAAAACGCTTTAAGTTGCCAGTAAAAGTTAGCATAAAGGCTCTGAGTGATGTGATGGATGACTGAAGTTTAGTGCTGGCTGGATGTAGGGTAGGTATTACACAAGATAAGTCTTGGGACTCGAGACATTCTGGATATTCCACATTCCCCTGCAGCAGCTGCTTCCCCGAGATCTGCACATTCAAATGGAGCTATCGCCAAAACTTATTTTTACCAAATTCAAATGGAGCTATCTCCAAACTAACAAACCAACTAACCATCACGCCATTTCGTAAGCAGAGAGGATAGAACGCCATACCACTCTGTCCTGAAAGACTTCCTTTGCTTCCTCTACATTCATACATCTTCTCATGCACATACGCCGATTATTTCGACTTTTCACATGTCCACTTTCAAGTACTTGTCGTACTTGGTCATGCCATGTCTTTCTCGGCCTTCCTCGGCTTCTACATCCAGGCACACTTGCATTTAAACTTCTTTTGGCCGTTCTTTCATCACTCATTCGCTCAACATGACCAAACCATCGTAAAAGCCCTTTGTTAATTTTTTTCGATAATGCTTATATCAGCCCATGCACTCTGCTCTAATTTCGACATTCGTACACCTATCATACATAGTCTTACCACACCTAGATCGCATTTCAACAGCATTCAGTCTACTTTCATCCTTATTTCCTTTTCCTGTAGGGATATAAAATGAAATATATACCTATTCCCGTCTTGGGATAAAATCCAGATTTGTGTACAAGTATTTAAACACGCCCAAAATGTTGTAAAAATTATCTTAACAATGGAAAAATTCATCACAAAAATAAAAGTAAAATGGTGTCAAAAACTAGGAATCCTACCATAACGCAGGTGTTCGCCTGTTTGCACGTGATACCCGCGTGTCCACTGGTCTCGACTCGGTTAATAAAGTATACACGGCCCAAAATAGCATACCTAGCAATTCAAAAACCATCAAATCTACAATTCTAAAAAAAATCTGGCATACTGCAGGCAACTTCCCGCCAATCGCCAATATAATATGGATGGCATCCTATTTGTATTATCTGACAGGATTGGACTAATGACCGACATAATGTATTATATTTAGTACCGCCACACGCCGCAAGTGCCATATGTGGCGCGGCATACGCCCGCCATTTTTTTTAATCCTACTTTACCGTCTGTTCCATATGGGAAAGGGAATTTTTAATTGCGAAAAAAATACGCATTAGGATAAGCAAACTTCAATAGATAAACTGGAAAAGCATAATATTATGATTCATTTTATATATTTTTACATAATATAATAATGTGAACGATTTTTTTTTTTTGGAATTCAAAAGATCGTTTCTGTATGTAAAATATTGTCTATATTTTTTGATAAGTAGGTACAATAAAAACATGGTTTTTCGGTCAATTCAATTACACAATTTAAATCAATATCTTGGTAGGTATTTACTAAAAATATGTTTTAGGAGAAAAATATTTTTTCAAGCTTGTGTTTTATGATGTTGACAAAATTAGAGAAAATAATTTATTTTTTGTATTAAAAATAATAATATTATAAAACAGAAAACAAAGGGTTAATTGGAAGATACTGTTAATCCGACAATAAGCTCGCCCATATATATATGTACATTACATATAATATTTAAAAAGTATTTATTTTGTAAATGCTTATTATATGAAGAAAAAAATAAACATTATTTTCTACAAGAGAATAATTTGTTTCCAACACTTATATTAGTATTTAATGTTTTTTTCTTTCTTTTTTCATTAAAAATAAATAATAAAATTCTATGATTTTTGCACATATTTCATTTTGTAAATACTATTTTCAATAAAAAGCGACTTGTGCTTGAAAATAGGAATCAAGTCGTGGCGGATTTGAACTGGGAATCTCTGCGATGCACTACTGGGCCTCCAGCGTTACACCCAAAATATATAAATAAATAACTATTGCATAAACGTTGTTCTAAACATCAAAAATTAAAATGAACTTTTTTTAATCGCCCAACGACTTTTATGAATGGACTATTATAACTATTCATTAGATAGTTCTAATGAATGGGCATTAAATTAAATGTATCAAAATCAAATACCAACGTTTAATTTATTCTTACACAATAAAACTTTTACGAAAACATATTGAGAGTCCTAGCAATAATATATTAGGCTCATAAAAGGAAACACCCACGAAACCAAACACCGCGGGAAGGATATAAAAACTGGACTTGGCGTTTTTTATCGATTTTTTTTTATCTACGTTTTTATCGGTAATTTTATCGTAGACGATTCGGAAAGCCACTAGACGTGTGCCAGCTTCGCACTAAATGCGTTGTGATTAATTATTTATTTCAGGATAGATGCCCGGGCTCTAGGCCCGTCACAAGGGGGTACCTAAACTTAATACTCTTAATAATTATATACGGCTTTTGCAATTAGCTCTATGGTAAAATTAAAACCAGATGCAGTTTTTTTTTTGCAAAACTGCATTCTTAATTAAGGTTATTTCAATTTAATTTATAGTCTAGAAGCTGCTAGGTTATTATCAACATAATTCCGCAGTTTTTTTTTGTGTATTTCTATATTTCCATACTCTTTTTTTATTTAACAGCCTCTACTGAGAAGAGTCTACTCGTTTGCGAGTGATTTTAGATACTTTTTTAATACTTATTTATACTAACAAATTAAGCTTTTTTTGTCAGAAACTCATTTAAATAGTAAAGTTTTGTGAGCTTTTAGGGAATCACAGGAGAACACAGTGTTTTTAATTTACGCCGATTAAAAAAAAACATATGTCAATCTAAAACATAAGTACCTACGCACCTAATTCTTGGAGACGGCGGCGCGCCGTGTATTAATGAAGGAAAACCTATTTATTTTTTTTGTTTTTTTTTATTTTTTTAACCACCTCAAAAGGCCAGGAGGCCCAATTACAGAAGGGAACAACGTCAAAAACACCCAGGCTTGAGAAAAATCACTTTTGATTTTTTGAGTTCTCACCGGGAATCGAACCCGGAACCTCCGTATCGTGAGTCCAGCGTCTTAACCATTACGCTACGGAGGCCACCTATGGTTCTGCATATTATGTCATTTTATTAATATGTTTTGCACCTTTACAGGGTGTAACAAAACTCGATGTACAAGCGGGTAACCAGTGAATCTACATCGTATTTGGAGACGATTGTGTAATTTGACTTTTTAATCTAAGCTTGAAAAAAAAAAAATTTTTTTTTCACAAGTATTCAGTAGGTATGGCAGATTATGTAAAATTGCTCAAATTCTTATTAAAACGCGTCTTTTAAATTTTGCTTTCTTTATGGATAGTATTAATTTGAGTAAATACATGATATTTGATGACAATTTGCGAAAAAAAACGAAAAAAAATCAACTTCGCACTCAATTTTATCGAAAACTAAGGGTCTAATAAAAAAAAAATATTGCACGCAATTAGGGCATGAATACCGGTATACTGGTATACCGAAATACCGGTATACCGACTGTTATTTTCGGTATTTTGAAACCGGTATTTCAGGATAAAATACCGGTATTTACCGGAAAAAACTCTGATAGACTTTAACTCTGCTATCAAGTTTTCCCAAGAGGAGTTTGAATTGCTGCATTCAATTAAAAAAAGCCTGAAAATTGACAAAATCACAGTGGAAGCACTTTGCCGACGAGACGCTACACTTTTAACTGCAGAAGCTGCCCTTAAAAATATGCTACGAAAATTAGAAAACCAAAAAACAAGTCTATCTAAATCTCTGGCGGAAGCTCTAAAAAAGCGCATATCGGAAAGACGACAACCTCTGACAACAGTTTTGCAGTATCTTCATAACCCAGAGAATATTTCAAAGAAAATATCGTCCTTGCGTGTTTAAATGACATAATTTTAAAAAAAATCATCAAAACAATACTAGGAGGCGTTCCTCTGGAGGTCTGGACGGTAGTACCTACCTATGTATAATGTATCTGTATACCTAATAAATGTGCCCATAGCCGCAAAAACACAAACGTTGTAACCCATTTTTTGTCAGCCAAAACGAAGAGTCACGATTTTTTTCTATGATCATTACTATCGAATTGTGGAGGACAGAAGGTGTTCAAGAATCCATTTTGATCACGTGAATTTTGACACATGGCGTGGTATGAAAGTCAATATTTCTTATGTAAGGTAGGTAAACTTTTAATAATGTGATTGAAATATTGAGAATATACATGGTGTAACAAAACTAGTAGTACAACCCGTAAACTGGTGAATCTAAAACATATTTAGAGTCGAATATGTAATATGTTGAATCTGAGCTTCAAAAGAATTTTTTTCATCTTTACAAGCTTTATGAAGCAAGATTAAGTTTATTGTTTTGTTTATTATTTGTACTAATACATGTTTTTTATTATTCACGAGAGTTGTCGAAAGTCAATAATCCAGGTCAATAGTGCGTGTAGTACTGAGCCATTTGTATATAAATTGTGATTTAATGAAAAAGCGTGCCTTTTTATGATAAAATGTGAAAAAACTAACCGCGCGCCGCCATATTATGTTTAAAGGCTGCACTCACTTTCCGTACTTTAATAATTTTTCTTGGTTTAACGTTTACCTATACGAAAAAACTGAAGATTGGTTATTTAAAAGATGAGTTAGGAATTTCATAATATTTACAAGAAAACATTTATTTGCACATATTTTAATTGAATGAATTGATAATAGATAATCTAATTCGGGGTGAAAAATAATTTCAGAACCTTAAATAGTTACCTTGGGGACATGAATTAAAAATACATTACCTCAGCGTGCGAAAAAAATGTGTTCTACTACTAAATACTACTACTTTCCTTTATCCGCACCCAATGGTGCATAGGGCACTGCATTGGTACACCGATTGCAGTATATTTTGAACATTTTATTACATAAAAGTAAGATGATCAGTATTACGCTTCAGAACCTGTCCAAGGTATCACACAAATAATATGAAAATCATCAATATGAAAACTTTCGATTTACCCAAATAATTCCATTTTGGTGTAACATGAAAATAATTGGAAATAACTGTGCCATAAAGCTAGAAATGGGTCGGTAATTTTTCTCGGTCCTCTGATTAAGAGTTTGTCAGTGAAGTGGATTCAGGGTTTTATTAAGTGTGGGGTGCGAATGAAAAAAGTTCTAAAAAAATGTATTTGAACAGTTGCAACACTGCACCTTCTCTATTATGCACTTAATGCAATTCTGCCTTATACGGCACGAGAGGATGCGCCGGGTTAGGCAGATGGTATCAATACCTTATTGCTTTTCTACAAAAACCTCAATTATATTGTGTTTCATATCACCAATTTAGGAATTACAATACCACTATTAGGCTGGTTATATGGAACAAAGAAAAAGAATGTGAAAAAATCTGTTTTATTTTATGCATCATAAAAAAAAAAAAAAATTTTTAAAAAAAAAACCCAAAAATTTTTTTAAAATTTTTTTTAAAAAAAAAACCCCTTTTTTTTAAAATAAAAAAAAAAAAATTTTTAAAAAAAAAAAAAGTTTTTTTTTTTTTTTTAAAAAATTAAAAAAAAAACCCCAAAAAAAAAAAATTCCCGCCCCGGGGGTTTAAAAAACCCCTTGGGGGGAAAAAAAATTTTTTTTTAAAATTTTAAAAAATTTTTTTTTTTCCCCTTTGGTTTTTTAAAAAAAAAAAAAAAAATTTTGGGTTAAAACCGAAAAAAAAAAAAAAAAAAAGGGGGGGGTTTTTCCAAAAAAAATTTTTTTTTTTAAAAAAAATTTTTTTAAAAAAGGTTTTTTTTTTTTTTAAAAAATAAAAAAAAAATTTGGGGGGTTTTAAAAAACCCGGGGGGCCCCCAAAAAGGAAAAAAAAATTTTAAAAAAAGGGGGAAAAATTTTTAAAAATTTTTTTTTTTTTTGGGGAAAAAAAAAAAAGGGGCTTTTTTAAAAATTTTTCCGGTTTTCCCGGGGGGTTTTCCTTTTGTAAAATTTGGGTTTTTGGGGAAACCCTTTGCAAAAAAAATAAGGGTTTTTTTTAAAAAGGGGGTTTTTATTGGTTTTTTTTTAAAAAGGGAAAAAAAATTTTTTAAAAAATTTTTTTTTTTTTTTTTTAAAAAAAGGGTTTTTTAAAAAAAGGGGGTTTTTAAAAGGGTTTTTTAAAAACCTTTTTTAATTTAAAATTTTTCCCCTTTTTTTTAAAAAAAAAATTTTTTTTAAAAATTTTTTTTTTTTAAAAAAATTTGAAAAAAAAAAAGGGGGTTTTTAAAAAATTTTTTAACCAAAAAAAAGGGAAAAATTTGGAAAAAGGTAAAAAAAATTTTTTAAAATTTTTAAAAAAACCAATTTTTTTTTTAAAAAAAAAATTTTTTTTAAAATTTTTAAAAGGGTTTTGGGAAAATTTTGGGGTTTTTTTGGGGAAAAAAAAGGGGGGGAAAAAAAGGAACCCTTTTCCCTTTCCCCCAAGGGTTTTTGGGGGGTTTTTTTTTTCCCCCCAACCCCCAAAAAAATTTGGGGGTTTTTTGGGGGTTTTTTCCCCGGGGGGGGCCCCCGGGGGGGGGTTTTTGGGGGGTTGGGGGGAAAGGGGTTGGAAAAACCTTTTGGGGGCCTTTGGGGTTTTTCCCCAAAGGGGGTTTGGGGGGATTTTTAAAATTTTGTTTTTTTTTTTTTAAATTTGAAAAAAAAAAAAGGGGGAAAAATTTTTTTTTAAAAACCCCCCCCTTTTTTCCTTTTTTTTTAAAAAATTAAAAATTTTAAATTTTTAATTTTTTGGGAAAAAAATACTTTTTCAATAAGTACATTGGTATTTTTTTCCCTAGGGGAGTATTTAGAAAACGGCTGTGGGCCGGGTTTAAAAGAAAGCGAGGGGAAAGAAACACTTTTGAAAACTTTTTAAAATTTTTTTGCGCGAACTCCCCTGGAGGAAGTTTGAATGTTTGAAATTGGTATGCCACTGACAGTAAGGCGGTATTTCCGATCGAATCATTGCCTTTAATTTCGATTATAAGCATCAAAACCATTATTTAAATCTTATTATAGTTGTTGCGACATTTCAACTTTTTATAGTACATAGTACGGTTTGAATTTTTCTGTTTATTTTCACATTGTACACCTTTTTTTCTTAGGGAAAATATCGTTCATTTTACTTAAAAAGAAATTACTTTTTTTACGCTACCCCTTCTTCTTTATGTCCTCGGCGGAGCTATGGATGCGGGCACTTGATTAGGGAGGAGGCGAGCGAGCTGACTGGCGATAGGGTCTCCTGGAGGGATCTAGTGATGTCCACATTTGCTCCACATAGGAGCGAACGTGGTGAAAGAAGAAGAAGAAGAAAAAGAGAATTAAAAATAAAAAATCTTATCTATTATAAAAATAATCTTTTTTTCTACCTGTTACGTGTTTTAAATGAGATATGAAAATATCGTCTGTAGAAAAACTGTACAAAAAAACAGACTGTTACAATCGTTTTGATGGGTATTTAAGACTAAAAAACAAACATTTCTTTTTAAAAAATGCTGGTGGAATCAGCTAACCAAGGAAAAGCCAGTGTGCATAATTTAGCACTAATACATTCTTTTCAAATAAATTTATGACTTTCGCTAAAAGGTTGTAGCTAAAAGCATTTAGATCATAGCCCTTGTTAAAAAATGATATTTTTATCTACTTATCGCCTTCAAAATTTTTTTAAAGCCTTATTTATGGCAATCAAAAAAACATGGGTTATTGCCAATATTAGAAAAAAAAACACATCATGCTAAGATGGTCGATTTTATTACTTTTTTTTAAACGTATTTATTTTTTATACAGCCGTTTTTGTTTATTCACTTCGTATGGAAAGGGGTTAGCGAGTTTGCGCGTTGAGCTCGATTTATATACGTTCTGGTTTTAAAAAAATATTGATAAGATCAACGTGTTGTTTTTTTTTACAGGTTAGTGAAAAAATTATATTATGTTTATAGTATATGTAAGTAATTAGGTGTGTTTATAATCTTCGTTTATAAATAAATTAGGATAAAATTTCACATAATAAAAAAATTGTGTTCGGTTTGGAGCAAAAGGCATTTTGTCCATACAAAATGCCATTTTCGTATAACGTAAGCGCTATTTTCGTGGGTTTTACTATGCATACTTAATTCTAATTTCGACTAATTTATGAATAAAAAAATCTAACAAAATTTTAAAAAACGAAAGGTGATTTTACTAGTAGGTTAAGTGCTAAATTATTTATCTTTAGCTACGATACAGCAACAATTTATTGGAATTTCAGCGCTCTATCTACGTTAATTATAGTTTTTCCTATAAATAAATAAACAATTAAAATAGTCTAAATTAATATTGAGCAACAATGCATCATATCTACAAAACGTTTTGTAATTATTCATAAATAATTTTATAGAGATATAAACTAATAATATTCTACATGAATTGTCGTCAATCCTTTACTTTACCCCATTTCAACTGCAGTGGTTAGCTATTCACAGCTTATTTATACATTAATACGTATTACAATTGCACCTAGGAATGAAGAATTTCTGAAATGAAACGTTTTATTCAATGACATTCCTCGCAACGTAAATGCATCTTGCATAACTAAGCTCCAACTAATCAGAACATGTTGTTCGTTTTGGAAAAAACGGGGTTTCAAAAAAGGTTTAATAAAATGATAACTACTATGAAGCATGTTAAATCACAAATTGTGAGGTAAAAAAATATCATTGTAATAAAGCAAATTTCTATTCTAAAACGTGGGTAGAATTACGTTACAAAAATATTTTGATTAGAATTTACTTTAATAAAGAAACCTACATCAATTGATTGATATGGCATTTATTTTGTAGAACTCCATGATATCTTATGTTAAAATCTTAAAAAACGATTTTTTTGGTTCTACGTGAAAATCATTCACGTGGAACTAAAAAAAACGTTTTTTGCTTTTTTAACATAAGGAACCTACATCAAATTCAAACGTATAGGGAAGATATTACATGAATAAAAGCTTCAGTGCCAATCCAAGGTACCAGATATAGAATACCTACAAATCAATGTGAAAAAATCAAATTTTTATAACTTCCCCATTTGTAAATTTTAAGGGCTATAAAATTATTGCATTTCTGTCATACTTTTGGTGGTATTTTTTTTAAAGTACAATGTTTGATTAAATATTTGATAGAAATTAGGTAGGGTACCTAGTTATCTCAATAATTAGGGTTAAACATAGTAATATTGTGACAATTCATACCCTCGCAGCGTCCATTTAAAAGCAAATTTATCTAATGCCACCCTTATTTTTTTTTCGTCGTAAAAAAAGCCTTATAAGGTTTTTTGAATCCAAAAGTCATCTCCTGAACCCATAGAAAACCTTTTTTGGTATCAGCCGCTGGGAACGGGCGCCGTATGTTGCAATATGTCCTTATTTCGAAAAAAAAATGGTTAAAAAAGGAAGAACACATGTTCTGGGTGCGATGTTTTTTGTGGCCAAACTGTTCCAATAAATGTGATATAAAACGAAGGAACTTTGATATGAAATTAAACATGCGGAGAGCCTTTTAATATTTTATGATAAATTAAATAGATAAATAAAAGACGTGTTTTGTATTTAGTACCGTCGTATCAGCTGGTCAAAAAGATTTCAAAACCATAGCAAAAGCATTAGGTATTCTTGGTGTAAAAGAATATATTTTTAATATTTTAAACCATAATAAATATTTACATACATTCGGATTTCAAAATATCGTGTTGAAACTGTTGTTGGGTAATTAAAAACTTAAATATTACCGACACAATGGTTTGCGGTGATTTGACTTTGTAAGGAATACGGACGCAGCAACGTTTGGTATCTACTATAACCCGGCGAAGGGGTTTCTAGGGCCATACTATGTTTGCCTCTTGAGAGTCTTAACCATGCTTACCTATTTTACAAGGCATCAAGTCCTTGGCGTCCTGGAGTGCTAATAAGCGACGTGATAACGATTTCTCACCATGGATGTTTAACGTTTTCGCGATCACAATGGAACATCCGTTAAAAGTTATCGATCGGGATTATTAATTACCGCTTTAAATATGGAAAATACGCCAAAACTGTAAGTAAAGTAAAATAATTTAGTTTTATAGAGTTTTAATTGTTTGTGCACAATTTATCATGCCATTTATTTGCTTAAATCAATTTGAGAAAGCAATAAAACGAAACATTTGTCAAAGTATGCCTTTCATCTATGGTGCTTGGCAACGCGACCGTGATATGAACGTATGTTCATTGTGATCGGTCAAATGCTTAGCACGTTTTTAAGCACGTCGACAATCATCTGTGATTGAGCGATATCTAAAATGTCTATAACAATATTTTCCCAGGCTTTATTTTTCTAGGGAGAAAATCAAGAAAACATACATTTATGTATGGCCCAGAAAGCGGGCCGCGAGTCTACGGAGCTGTTGGCCGCCAAATATAACATTTTTTAAATCTGAAAATCTGGCGTATTCAGGCCAAGATCCCCCATCGGAAACAGATTTTTTAATAGTATGTCATTTCAAGGTGTAATAAAACGGAATTCCATGAGCCATATGAGCGGTCCAGATAACGACACAACTGTCCAGATTACATTTTGTCAGCCAAAAAAGCGAAAAATTATCTATCTGTAATCCGAAGGGACATTCCCAGCGCAATGGTTTTTGACCGTTTTTGTATAAAAACAAGGTATATATAACCAACTAATCATCAGGCCATTTAATCCGAAGGGGTAGCAGAGAGGATAGAACGCCACACCACTCACATCTGTCCTGGCATACTTCTCTTGCTTCTCCACATTCATACATCTTCTCATGCACGCACGTCGATTATTCCGACTTCTTACATGCCCACTTTCAAGCACTTGTTTTACTTGATCATGCCATGTCTTTCTCGGCCTTCCTCGACTTCTACATCCAGGCACAGTTGCATCATATATTTTTTTAGCCGTTCTTTCATCATCCATTCGCTCTACATGACCGAACCAACGTAAAAGACCTGCACTAATTTTGTCGATAATGCTTATCTCAGCCTTGCATTCTGCTCTAATTTCAACATTAGTGCACCTATCATACATAGTTTTACCACACATTCGCCTGAGAGATCGCATTTCAACTGCATTCAATTTACTTTATGCTTATTTTTCCAACTCCATGCTTCGCTTCCATACATAAGGGTTGGTACCAGAACTCCATTATGCACTGCCAATTTAGCCTCTTTTGATAAGCACTTAGAAGATACTACCGACTTTAAGCGTGCCGCAATGAAAGTTGTAATGAATTGATTATGTCAAATGAAAATCTAATGCTTGATTACAGTGGTAAACAAACTATCCTTAAAAATACTACCCCTGTAATACCGAATGGCGTGATGGTTAGATTATTAGTCCAAAAAGTTTTAGAAAAGTAAAAACTATTACATTCAGAGACCTGTAAAGATAACACTAGACAAGCTATTTCAAAGAGAACTGTCAAAATTTTATGTTCATTTGTATTTTGCAGTGAAAACAAAGACAACTTTTATCTATCTTCCACTATATTTACTATTTTTAATCATTCTGTTTCCCTTTAACAAGTTGAAATTGAGACAATTGCCTGGATCTGTACATGGCAAGTAACGGAAGAAGATAGCATATCTATGAAAATTAATATCATTATATATTAGAGAGTGTGTTGCAAGGCATACGGTGATTGAAAAATTTTACTGAAAGCTGGTAGATGCCCAACAAGAAAACTTTTGGCATGTCTGTAAAGTCGGTTTATATTCGATAATTTTACGGTGATACGGCATATAAGAAAACATTGAATTGAATATACATGAATTATTATAATTTCTTTAATACAAAGCAGGAGTTAATTGAAAATTACAATTTTTTCCATAAGTTGTCATTTTTTTGCACTCGTTAATTTCACTTTCACTTTGTAGCTTGTGTGCTGCTGCTGTCTCCCTTCTACTCGGACGCATCGCCGATGGAGTGGAAGAGAGATAGATGCGTCACAAACCGAAACGCTTAGGCCGATCGTGCTTTCTATCGCTTGTTCCGCGCTCTCGCTTGCACACTCGGCTCAGGCGGAACGTGACAATGAGTCATGCTTTTTCGTGTGTGTAGCCAGCGTTCTTCGATTTATTAGACGTTATCACGTCAAAAAAAATGTAAAAGGTACTTGTACCGTTTATTCTTGAATAAATAAATAAATAAATAATCCTTAGTGTATTAAAAATGGCAGTTACAATGTCTTGATTCTTGATAGATGTCTTGATGATTATTTAAAAATGGAAAGTGACTATTTTAGACCTCACCAGGTTGACGTATTCCAACTTGACCTACTGTGTATTTAAGGATCTGTAATCATTAATTATTATAAAATCTCTAAACAAAATCGTAACACGCACCTAAAAATAAATTGTTGTTATGTCAAATAAAGGCCAGCTGCTAGATTATAAATGGAAACCGACATTTATCGTGTGCCAATACGTGGATTTATATTTCCATAATTTCACATTTTTTTTTACTTGAACATTTTGGAAACAAAATTTTGAGTGTGTCCAAATACTTTTAGACAAAAACTGAAATTATTTTTGCCATTATTAATAAATCCAGTTTTGCTTTCTACAAGTTGTTGAACACACTCAGGAAATGTTGTTTATAAAAATTAGCTGGTAAAAGTTTATAATCATAACAAATTGAAGATTCATCTTCAGGCGTTTTCTAGTAGGTGATATATAATTCGGTAAGAATCTCACTTGCAATCATAAAGGTTTCTGCTAAAATGCTTAGCAATTTTCTCAATGACAGAGAGTGTGAAGCGTCGCGCCATTTTATTGTATATTGGCAGATATGGATATCAAATACTAGGTGAAATGGGGAATGTTGTAATACATCAAGTGGCCACTTAACCCAGCCAATGACAGGTCATAAGCCCTGTAAACGCCTAGATATCCATATTCCCTTCCAAATTTCTCGTCTCTGTTGAGATGTCAAATTGAATTTTTTCAGCGGAATAGATTTAAAATGTAACTTTATTTCAATATGACGTGTAATAAAAATACTTTAAGACACCATATAAAAAAAATGTTCTAAAACCTTTTCGGAGAAAATGAGATGAAGAGTCATTTGAAATACTTACAATTAATTAATGTATGCCAAAAACAAGGTATAACATCAATTCAAAGGAAAACAATCGCATTTAAAATGTTCATTCATAAAACCCCTTGAAAAAGTAGTCGTTTGCGCCAGGACTTGAACCTATGTCCTCTGATGTCCGGTCAGGTGCTTTTTTTCATGAAACACATTGATAAATATAACGGAGACCTCCCTAGCGAAATGGCCATGATGCTAGACTAATGATACTGCGGTTCCGGGTTCGATTCCCGGTGAGAATACAAAAATAAAAAGTTCTTTTTCTCAATCATGGCACCATTGTGGTGTTACTCCTTTTGTTTTTTGTTAGGATCTCCTGGCCTGTTGAGGTGATTTATAATAATACTGTTGGATGTCATACAATAAAACCTTTAGCTACACAAATACAAGATGAAAAATGTGAAAAAATAGTTAAAAACTGCATTGTATTGTTTCGAACGAGGATTTCAGAGAAATGACATTTCATGCTTGAAAAATACTACCATGTCTAGGTGCCTAGTTACTCACTACGCCACTCACTACGTCATCGATATGCATCTACGTCATCACTAGACATCTACGTCACACGTTTCGTGTATTGACCTAAGTGCTGGAGTCTTTAGGGCGGTGTTAATTTGATAATAAGTGGTGTTATGAAATTAACTTAAAAAAATTGTAAATGCCCCTTCTACTTAATCATTAGTTTTAAAATGACATAGGAAAATGTCCATATTATAAAAATTATATATTATGGGATATCGGTTGATTTTTATTGTATGTCGGAATGAATTCAATTCATTAAAATCTATTTGGAGAGTGGATAATGTCATTTTGAAATTGATTCAGACCTTCTTACTCCGATTAGCCATATTTCTTGTCACATAAAACAAGATTTACATGTCTATACAATTTAGATCAGAAAACCTACACAATATTCTAAAATTATTCCGTGTCATTATGTTGCAGCATTTCAGAATTATTTTGGGTAGATGCGTAATGATCAAGATAAAATTGTTCTCTATAAAATTGTTAATTGTTAATGGTTGTTAATGGTGATCTAGATACTGTAAAATGCATGGATTCATTACAAAATGCATGTACCAAATGCGCGATTAAGACATATAGAACATTTTTTGTTGAGCGAATAATATTGCTGCTGTTATAATATTGCGCATGTGTTTCTCGTTCAGAAAACTATGCAGTCTGTCAAATTTCTGTAAAAAGACACGCTAAATATGTGTATTTTTGAAAATTATTATTGTAAGTTATTATCGTATGTTTGCTAAATAGGAAATTGTATATTTAGCTAATAATGTAAATATGTTATTATTTTTTTTACGCATTTAAAAGCATACAATAACCAATGTCTACTTAAACGTTTACATAAAAAACATTAACTGTCATGTCAGCTTAAATCTGACATAAGCACGCAGTTTTTTAAACAGTTTTCGTTGTATACGGGACCGTTTTCAGACTGCATAGAAAACTGCGCAGAAAACTGTCCCGTATATAGCGGGCTTAAGAATAATATGGCATATTTCAACCCCTTATTGCGCATGTGTAGATTGTATAATAAAATTGAATGTAATAAAATTGATATTTTTGTAAATAATCCCAACTTATTTTAGAACTACATGTTCTAGAATTATTATTAGTAGATAAATATAATATAGTAAATATATTACTCAATAAAACATCTGATTTATTATACTCAATGTTGGGTAGCATATCAATTTGTATTTGTCCATAAATATGAAATTAAACAACTTTGTAATTAAACTATTTTTTTATTATTTAAACACTCCAATATTTTTAAATGTTATATTATACAAATTCACCTGATGAAGGAGTAGTGTCTCCGAAACCGGTTGGAGTAAACATAAAATAAATTGTAGTAATAAAACAAAATATGTTTAATTTCATAATATTGATTATTGTTTATATGTTATTATATATTATGTACGTATGTATATAGGAATTTTTATTATTTTTATAATTGTTTCTTCTTAGTTTTTATGTGCATAATTATAGAGAGTCCTATTTTTTATTGTAAATATTTAATGATTTTGTAATAAAATATCATTTTCACCTGTATATATGTAACTGGAACATTCAGTACCTGTGAATGTTCTGTATATGTACAGAAAATAAATAAAGTGCCCTATGCACCATTGGGTGTGTAGTGTGTGTAAGGGAAAGTATTATTAGTAGTAGATACGAAGGTAATATGTTGTCGAGTCTATTAATCCATTTATAGTACACTATAGAAGACCGGCGCAAAAAATTTGATATTATTACATTATTTAAAATTATAAACTCCTTGCTTGATTCTCCTGATTTACTTAAATTAATAAATATTAACATTCCTCAGAGAAACTTACGGCATTATCAACCTTTTCACACTGGAACCCACAGGACAAATTACGGTTTTAACTCTGCCATGCCCAGAATTCTTAGACTAGCGAATGTAAATCCTAGTCTTGACTTCTTTGGGAATAAATTGTCTTCTTTCGTGAAATCACTAAATTCTATTGAATTTTAACAACTTATTCCTTCTGATTTCCCATATACCTACTCATTTTACCGTCCTCTACTATTGTATTATTTTCTATTGTATTATTGTAATGTGTTGTACCATTTATGATATAATTGTTAATTTTTTGTAATTGCCGATTAGGCGTAAATAAATAAATAAATAAATATCACTACGTATGTCTCCCGTCTACTTAACCATGCTTGCCTATTTTTACCTGCCATCAGATTATCGGTATCCTGGACGTCCACAATTCGTCGGCAGTTTAAATCAGAGCTGCGGGACGTGGACATGACTTATGGGCGATACACGGGAGCTGGCTGCCGATCGCATGGCTTGGAGGCAGTCTGATGAATCCATAGGCTCGAAATAGGGAGCGGATATGGTATGATGATGATCATATTATCATGAATTAAAATTATTTTATACGAAATCAATAATAATTTACTATAATATTTTTTATTTTCTGCAAAACAGGTGTATTAGCGTTTAGTTAATTAAACTAAAAATATATCTTGTGGATAAGCCAAGTAAAATAGTATTTTCTATTAGGGATGGGTTTTCGACAGTAAATACTCGACTAATGACTTCGAAAGGACCTGTTATTCTTTTTTGAAAGAATTAAGCAAGTTTTCGAATCGATCACCCGATCTTTTTGAAAATTTTTGACGATATTTGAATTAGAAGCATTGACGTCATATTAAATAAACTAACTGCGATAAATCTACATGAACTCGTAGGTACGTTGGTTCAATAATAATTAATTTTGCTTATAATCTGACATCACTTTCAATATCCTAGGCTTGTACATATCTCCACCTCTAGGAATCATAATATCTTTTGGTTTGTTCATAATCAAAAAATGATTGCGATTATGAGACCGACTTTTGTCACGACTCCAACTCAGTCTTCGGTTTTGAATCCGACCATTCGATTTTGACTCCGACTCTGACTCCGAGAAAAAATCCGACTCCGCCTGGGTCAGCCCTACTTTCTACAATATACAATGTTGAAGGTCGTTCACTCACAGCACCAGAAAATACTTAAAAACATTTTCCGACCGATTTAAATTAGAGTAAACAGTCAGATGTTTCGTTCAAACAAATACGTGTCCGAAGTTGCTACTACTACGTTATTTTAATACGTTTTTCGATAAAGGTAATTATCACACGATATTTTATTCACGAAGTAAAAAAACTCGTAGTACAACCCGAAAACTGGTTTATCTGCATCATATTTGGAATCGAATGTGTAATATAAGATTAGAAAAGAAAAGAAAAACTATGTCACAGAATTGTCTCATGTATAAGGGCATTAAAATGTATGAGGAGATTCCTGATGAAATAAGAAATGAACAAAATGTAAAGTTTTTTAGGGTTAAATGTAAAAAATATATGTGTGAAAAATATTAGTGTAAGTAAGTATTATATTATAGCTAAATTGAAAAATGTATAATGGTAGGATAAGAATAGTTGGGAAAAAAAAAATTAAGTATAATGTAAATAATAATATTAGTCTATGTAAAAATTATATAGTACTAAATAAAAATAATAATCAAAAAATAATAAAAAATATTTTTTTTTTTGCTTCTTGATAAAAAAAAAAACTTTCTCAAAAGAGCTTTCGCAAAATACCGTAGATTAAGTAAAAAATTGCATCCAACTCTTATTGGAATTCGGTTACTATTTGGCGTTTTTTTTTGGAAATTCCAAGCTTACACGAAAGGTTTAAGAAATCCTCGATCCTCCATAATATATTATGGTTAGTGGAATCTTTTTGTTAACCTTGTATCTTAAAAAAAACTACTATGTAAAATAAACGCCACTTTGTGGCATCGAACTTTTCTCCGACTAAATAGATATTTGATGACAATTTGGAACAAGAATCCTCCAAAACTTCTGTTTACTCCAATTTTCAACGAAAACTTCTCATGCACGCATAAATTATTTTTTTTTACAAAATCGACTCTAAATATGATGTAGATTCACTGGATTTCCAGCATCCCAGGTACATCGAGTTTTGTTTCACGGTGTATCATCGTCCATTCTCCCATCACTATCATCTGTAAGGCTAATTTTATAAAAAATACTCGATAAACCAGTGCATTTAAATAATACACATAAAAATTTGAACACGGGGCTTACTTATTTATATGCCTTTTTTAGGTTCAAAAGGCGGATAGGGGCTAGCTAAATCGTGTATTGCCCTTATAACATGGCATTATACTTAGTGACGTACCAGAAAAAAAATGCTTATTATTGCCAATTTAAAGGCAAGATAATAAAATATAAATTGTAAATTTATTTTACAATTCCAGGGATTAAATCAAGGACTACCGATTATCCGCACCGCCGTCACGTGCAGCTGCATTCTCCGTTATCTTTGGTGACATCAAAGATTCAAATGTTTAAGCGGGAAATCGACAAACAAAACATACTTCCGTTTAAAGTCTATTCCATTGCAACTAATTGATTTTTTTTTCGAATATATTATTACAAATTTCGGTTAACACATAATCTAAAAGTCAAATAAAATACTGTATTTAAAAACAAAATAAAAAACTTAATTTTAGCAAGAATACGTAAAATTTTACTCAAATTTACGGTAGGTCTTTTATGAATGCTTTGAAAGTTCAGAAAAAAACTTTTTTTCAAAATCAGAATTACGGCGAAATTTTACACAAACGACTCTAAAATACTGGTTATAGATTTACCAGTTAATGATAATGTACTAAGTTTTTTCTACCATGTATCCTTGAAATGAATATTATTTTTAGATTTAGCATTTGTAACTCTGTAATCTGAAGTATTGTAATATTTAGTCTTTCTTTTTCTAATATCTGTCCCAGAATGAGTTTTGTAACTCAATTGGGAGTGCAAAGTATTTTGTACAAATTAAAATTAATAAATAAAATAAATTAATTTATTAATTAAATACTAGATAATTACCATCCTGAAAGCACTACATTATATATTTATTTCCACATTAATATATCATTTGTGATACCTTGGACGGGTACCGAAGCGTAAGACTGATTCCTCTACCTCCATGTAATAAAAATGATCAGATAAGATACACTGCACTTGATGTACCAATGCAGTGCCCTATGCACCATTAGGTGCGGATAATGGAAAATATTAGTAGTAGTGAAGGACATGAAGTCGATTTAAACACAATTACATATTACATACATTAAAAAAACACACGCAAACAAATTTCGCGTAAGTAGATGTATGTATGTATGACCGTAAACTAACCAGACATAATGTACATAGTAAAGTACGTGTGAAATTTTATGAATTAAAAAATGCCCTCTCTTTCCAATAACGTATGGTTTCATGTCCATCTCGCTCGCTCCCACTCATGAATGGGAGAGGCGATTAATAATGTCATTGTTTGCGGTCAATTGTAAACTTGTATTGCTTATATGCGTAATGCAACAGGTAGAGGCAATCATTGGTTTATGAGCAATGACTCAATTTTTTTAAAAAAGCTATGAAAAACTGCGGCTTTGAGATGAATTATAAATGAATGTAGTTAAAGCAAAAGTGTACTGGGTGCATATTTTTTTACTAAAAATTTTTTTATTTTTAAGAGAAAAATTCAAATATTTAAATTAAAAAAATTAAGGAGTTAAAAAATATAGGTACACTTCTCTCACATGCATTTCTCTGTGGAGAAATGGCGTGGTGGTAAGAGACAATTGAATTAGTTTTAATTCCTACAGACGTGTGTAATTTTGTGTAACGAAATTAATGGCGGCATTAATGCTAAAGTATGCAAATGGCCGGGTCGTTTAATTTACGTACCATTTATATCCACAAAAATCGGTTTACTAAACCGATTAAGTACCCTAAAATTTATAATAAAAGAATTAGATCTTCATGGATAGCGCCATCGCGTTATTTAATACAGGATATAACATCGCGGCATTAAACTGGAAAAATTCCCAAATACGAGTTACATAATATATTTATTTAATTATGGCCTAAACCTCCAAAAGTAACAGTTCTTGTATGATGTGTAAAAGCTTCCTGCGGTTGAAAAGGGTTTTTTCTTTTTCATCTAAACATTAAGTTTTGGGTAAACTATTGTAGGCTTAATTTTTTTTAAATTGTAATCCTTGAACCTCACTTAGAAGTAAATATAGGATTTCACTCGCTTATGCTCTACAATGCTTTACAGTCAGAGAGAGATGATGTTGATGGAAGAGAGAGATATAGTAGGTTTTTTCTTAAAACAATTTCTGTCTTATTAGTATTTTTTTTTTTACATTAGATCTAGGTAGACTAAATAGCAACAGCAATAAGTTGGTAGGCTGTTTTCGTTAGTTTTCCATAATGTATGTATATTATGCTCTACAATAAATTTAAAAAAAAAATATGTGAACTGTCATTTTTTGTGTCCAAGTTGGTACGCGAGAAGCGAGAACATACCAAACAAAAGTATTAATGAATATTTTCATTAGATTTGGAAGATTTTTATAAAAGTTTTAGAATCTTTGTTTTTCCTGTGAATTTGAGTTCCGATGAAAGGCTCGTCATAAGAAAAAAAATAATTAAAAGTTACCTAATGGAGAATTACCATTCAAATTGGTAATTATCTTCCACGGTAAATAGTAAATGAAACTGTAAAACAATGGGTAGTGCACTCACTGTAGGCCTGTCCTGTTTATCTTACATCTATGGCAATACATATTGTTCATTTAAAAAGAAAATTGAAATACTGAAGAAATTTATCGTATAAGAATTAAATTATATACAAATGCATGTTAAAGCACACATTATGCTGCATACCTACTGTAATAGGACCCGGAAAATATTAGTTTTTTTTCTTTTTTTTTTTCTAAGGAATTCAGCGCTAGAACGATAATTTTTTAGATACCTACCAAAGGCGTGTTTGTGTTATATTTATTTTATCGTATTATCATATTTTATCGAACTTATCGAAAGAAGCAAAATTGGCAGTACACAACGGAGTTCTGGTACCAACCCTTATGTATGGTAGTTAAGCGTGGTGTTTGAAAAAAGAAGGATGAAAGTAGACTGAATGCTGTTGAAATGCGATCTATGTGTGGTAAGACTATGTATGATAGGTGTACAAATGTCGAAATTAGAGCAGAGTGCAAGGCTGAGATAAGCATTATCGACAAAATTAAGAAAGGGCTTTTACGATGGTTTGGTCATGTGGAGCGAATGAATGATGAAAGAACGGCTAAAAGAAGTTTAAATGCAAGTGCGCCTGGATGTAGAAGCCGCGGAAGGCCGAGAAAGACATGGCATGACCAAGTACGACAAGTACTTGAAAGTGGTCATATGAAAAGTCGGAATAATCGGCGTATGTGCATGAAAAATATGTATGAATGTAGAGGAAGCAAAGGAAGTCTGTCAGGACAGAGTGGTATGGCGTTCTATCCTCTCTGCCTACCCCTACGGGGAAATGACGTGGTGGTTAGTTAGTTAGTTATTCCTTAAGCGAGACATATGATATTAAAAAATAAAACGACTCAAACACGCTTCTGGTCGACATAAAAAAATGTGTGTAAAAATCCATATTCTAGTGATAAATTATACGGATAAATCTGAGGACTACGATTGTACGGAAGAACCGCAGCGGGCCACTTGACCATGCTTCTTTTTAAGAGTTTTTATGTCGAAACTTAATAATTTTTCGAAGGTTTTTTTTCCTGTTTGGCCACAGCCCAGTACGGAGAGACAATATTTCCAAACATCCGGGTTTACTACACAAACTGTTTAAATTTCATTCCAAAGCCTTTGGTTCGATTCCCAGTGGTGGTCCTAAGTAAGTCTTCACCACCTGCCGCCAGATTAAGTCAGATCAGGTGTTTTGTCACGCTTCCTTATCTTATCTTGGGGCTAACTTTCAATAGATGGGGCGAGAGGCGAGAGGGATAAGCTAGGGTTAAACGAACCACAAGTGATTTGCCCCTATTGAAAGAGAGGTATTATAATATTAGAAAAAATGTAAATAATGTATTGTGTTATTAACTTGTAAACTAGACGTATTCTAAAACTTTATTTAACATTTTTAAAACGGCTGTTAAGGTTTTATTTCCCACATTTTAGGATGAAATGTGGATAATTTCCATTTTGACTAACTAATTATCGCGCCATATCCTTGAAGGGGTAGGCAGAGGATAGAACGCCACACCAGCCGTGGCATACTTCCTACGCTTCTTCCACATTCATACTACTACTACTACTCTCCCTCCTTGGTTGCATAGGGGCACTGCTGTTAGTATATACTATACATCTACTCTCCCTTATACGCACCCAGGGCATAGGGCACTGCATTAGTACACTTAACATACTTGCCGTGCAGCTGTCAAAATTTCAAAACATTTTTAGTCTCTGGTTTGTAGAGTAAAGCGTAAAAGCGGGCTAAGCTGTGATTGGTTGATACGCGATTGGGTTACGCCTTCATTATGTATTGTCAAATTTCGCTTTTTTAAAAATCTATTTGATTAAATTATTTTATTTAACCTAACCTATCATTAACCTACTGTATAAATTTCATAACCTATTATAAAGGATATTGCTTTTAAATAGCCATTTGATTTAATTTATTTTATTAAACCCAACCTATCTTAACCTACTGTATAAATTTCTCTCTTCGACTCTTTTTCTACATCTTGTCATATCTATGGATTATAATGATTGGAAAACATAAAAAATATATTAGATTCGGCATCTTATGGACGTACCTATAACGAGATAAAATGTATTTGTCGAAAAGTTTGACACGATTCGAAAACGGGAATCATCGTCACAAAATGGATGCCGTTTCACACGGACCAAGATTTACCTCCTTACATTGTTGTTACAGAGAATGGACAACCCTTATCGGATAAAAAACGACGGCGTATTTAAAGAAATAAACCACGAAAAGGTAAGGATTCGGTTTTTTGTTTGAATGAGCCCACCGTGAGTGCGACGAATAATTGAGACGACATTTTTTTGACGCCATCTTGATTGTTTTCGCTTTCCCGCGCTCTCGGGTCATTTGTCCGTTTTTGTTCGAATTTTGAAACGTATTAATAAAACGTCTTCTCAAATCTATCACTATCACAATTTAAATGTTTTTTTCTTCTTTGCGTTAAATCATCTTTATTTCACGTGCTTTGTCAGAAAATAATACGGATAAAAGAGTCCCTTCACACATTTATTTTTTTTATTTATTTATCGATGTATAAATTGAAGATGACAAGTTAAATAACAGGGCTCATAGAAATTTGCTAAAAGAAAAAGAGTATCGCTTTGGTGGAATTCGGAATTCGGATGGAAATTTCATAAGTCTTTAACGAATTCCATATTAAACATATCAAATGTAAGTTTTTATTAATTACTATAAAGAGAACTTGGTGAACAAAGATATTGAAGTATATATTATTATCTACTAATTTATTTAGCGTGTAATTATAGAGATTTGAAGCATAAAACAATCGAACATCAATAAAATAGTTTCTAGAATCCCCAGTTTAAACTAATTTTAAAATAGCGTTCTAATCTCGTCTGGCGCGCTTTGACTAGTTCGAAAACGGATTAATTTAAAATCCGTTAATTCCATAGACAATCGGTTAAACTATTTGCTAAGTGTTGCCAGATGCGACTAATTATATCTAAATAACTAAATATTTTGGCTAGAGCTGGACTTACGCATATAACACATGTAAAGTGTAATTCAGATAATTCGCAGAACATTCATCGTAAGGAATACAGACATGTATTATACTTATACATAATCAGTTAGTATCGTAAATTAAATTTATATATCCCACACCTTTTGCGAATTTATTGTTCTGCATTTTACAGTGCAGTACGTATAAAATGAGTTTTGGTGGACTTTATTTTGGCTCTTTTTAAAGATTTTCTGAAATACGTTTTGCCTTTTTAAAATGTACTTTTCTAACTATTATTGGGCCTCCTAGCCTGTTGAGGAGGTTTAAATAATAACAATAATAAATATTAAATCAAATGGCGGCCTCCGTAGCGTAGTGCTTAAGACGCTGGACTCATGATACGGAGATTCCGGGTTCGATTCCCGGTGAGAACACCTAAATAAAAAATGATTTTTTTTCTCAAGCCTGGATGTTTGTGGCGTCATTCCCCTCTGTAATTAGGTCTCCTGGCCTGTCGAGGTGGTAAATAAAATAAAATAAATAAATATTTAAAAAAAAACATTTTTCATGTAAAGTCTAACCCGTCCCTGTAATTTTAACCTCAGTCCGCTTTACCTACCGCCGAGAGCAGAGAGTAGCAATAAAGTAATCTGGTTCGCGGGACAGATTGACGACAGATGTTAACTAATATTTTTTATTACCATTGTTAGCTAACTACCCAGATTTAATACGGTTACATGTATAAATCTGATTTTGACTACCTAACTGACGTCTTGGGATTAATTCACGTACTTTTATTTTACCTGTAGAGGTTTTAAGTCGTTGGAAAATGAAGGGCTCTCATTAGGATGGGCAGATGGGAAAAGCAGCTTTTCTGGTCAAGTCTGAAGTCCTATGCGAGGCCTGCACTGCACAGTCAACCACTGAAGATTAACGTGAAATTTCAGAAAACTTCGATCATCAAAAAACTAAAGAAAACTACATTTTATAAGGTCGTTTTGAGTAGATTTTTTTGAAGATGAGGCATAAGACTGAGCGTATTGCAGGGCTTATGACCTGAATTAACGTATTGCAGTTACCCTATTCAACCAGGAATCATTCCCCATTTTATTGGAAAATAACAACAATCGAAATCCGTTTGCTGGAATATTGTAAAAGATTTTATTTCTTACACTATCATATGTACGAAATTAAGGTGATTTATAATCCTACTCCCTGTCTTGGGATAAAAAGCAGATTTGTGATCAAGTATTTGAACACGCCCAAAATGAAAAAAAAAGTAATTATTACATTAGCTGTCGTTTTTTTTTTATAGCTGAAAATGTACAAACTAATCATATTATCGTCATCTTCACGGGGTTATACGAAAGAATTGAAATATTAACATTCTAAACTGTAAATATATATATGTTATAAAAAAATAAATAAATAAATAAATATTGCCTTCATGTTACAAATTATCAATAGGTATATTCACTACGCTTGATGTAGGTCCTATGCAATGAAGTGTCCTATGCACCATTGGGAGCGGATAAGGGAGAATTTTAGTATAGAATAGTTCGTTTTGTTCCACCGCAGAGGTATGTATATTAGGTACCTACTTGTAATAGCTTGTAAATAAACATACGTAAGCAGTTAGTACCTGGCTACAATTTCATCAAAAAAAAAAAATTCGGTACGAACAATCTCTGACAAAATCATATTAAATTCATTACTGATATCTCAACAGATACAGAAAAGCACTGGGTATGTTTTTTTTTTTTATTATCTAGGCTTTGACGAATTTGAATTTGAAATTGATGAATTTCGGAGGCATAATAATAAATATGTGCCTACACTGCAATTTTTTTGCGATAATACATAACAATATAATAATAATAATTGGATAACTTATTAAGCACCATTTGCCATTCAAGGGCGGTGTACATTTAATTCCAGACCCTATAAATTTACGAATGCAAAATCTAACGAGAATTTATACTATGGAAAGTTTATGTTACTTATACGTAGATGAAGTGCTGGAATCCAATTTGTCTTGCAGCTACAAAGCGCACGGACAGCTGAAATTTCAGCTCTCCACCAACCGTATTTAATTAAAAATAATTTGTAAGGTCGCGACATGATTTTAATGATAAATAAGTAATGAAATACCGATTGAGGCTCAACTCCAATTCATTTTGCAGCTACAAAGGCACATTAACGATTGGAGATTGTACCACTATAAGATTTAGTTATATGATTAGTTTATAGTGTATTTCTTAAATTAATTTTAAAAAATGTTTTAATAATTAGATAAAATAAATAACAACTCATTCCTTATGATTGTGAATTTCACGTCGCTTGTGTTAGATGCGTAAAACGCCTGTATAAATCTGTGTTCAATTCGAAATAATTTAATGTCCTTACGTACTATACTATAGTCTGTTAACGGTTTTGAACGGGTGGTGGCCCAGTCTCTGAGTCCAGAGATCGTCTGTTCGAATCCTCACTTCGACACGACTCGATTCCTATTTTCAAGCACAAGCCGCTTAGGCTTTATTGAAAATAGCTATCATAAGATTGCATAGATTTCCCTGAGCTGTCAAACTGTTTAATTTTTTAAATTTTAAATGGAGATATAATGTATACACATATATTGATTGATAATTCATTTCATGGTAGTATTTGTTTGAACCAAGTCCCATACAATCATATCAGACTTGATTCATACAGATTCTAATGGTCATGCTACCCTGATGAGATCAAATTATTATATAATGGCACTACTTCTATTATTGTGTAATAGGTCACGGTAGATTAGTCGGTTGGGTTAAGTTATATCGGTGGGTAGACAACCACTCGGCGTGAAGTTCGAATCCCCGCACCTGCAGAAATATTTCGTCATAGTGGTATTTGTTTGTACCAAGTACAATATAGTTTGTATGGGACTTGATACAAATATGCTACGGATATTGGGTCAATATGCATGCGGTTTGATGTTTACTTGATCGGAATACTGCCGTCATTAGAAAGAGTAGCGTATACAACAACCGAAATTGAGAAAAATTTGTGACAATTCACAAATTATAGCTGAAACTTTTTTTTAGAGAAAAATATAAACCGAAGTACAAAAATTATGTAATCATTTTTTAGTGCCTACATTATTACTCAAATGACATGTATTATTTTTGTATGAAATAAAAAGCATGTATACTAGGGTCAAAAATAAATTTTGTGGGTATATATTTTATTTTTTTTTTATAATTATATTTATTTTGTAGGTACTCTATAATTTACATAGACTAATATTATTTTTTTCATGTAGGTACATTACACTAATATTTTTCACATAAATTTTTTACATTTAACCCTAAATGAATTTACATTTTGTTCATTTCTTATATCATCCGGAATCTCCTCATCATTAAATAAGTCAGGTTCTCGCCGTCCTGGTCGTCCGCTGTTGACAATTCGTCGGCAGTTTGCGTCAGAGCTGCGGGACGTGGACTTGACTTGGGAGGATGCACGGGAGCTGGCGGCCGATTGCTTGGCCTGGAGGAAGTTTGTGGAATCCATATGCTCCACATAAGGAGCGGATATGGTATTATGATGATGATATATTAAATACGTGGTTTTTTAACGTCATGGACATAATAATGCGAATTTCCTAGCAATGTCATATACGTGTCTCTTTCTTATGACGGCAGAATGCTTTCCGGGTAAATTTAAATTCCATCTCTTTGTTATTCCTTTGTTGTATTTTCTTTGCACCTGCTTAATCGGCTTGTCTTTGATTGAGAACCGAACTATCCCTGCGTGAAATTTATAGCCCAGTTGACTTCTGTGTAACTTAAGCATTGTATAAAATTTTGTGATGAAATATTACAATAATTCCAATCCGCTTTTCACAATTTCTCACCTCTTGGATAAGGATTGAGACTTTGGAGAAAAGCTTTTTAAATTAATGCATGTTTAAAGCATAATTCTAGATATTTTACTGTAAAAATCCCTGTGTCTACGCAGCCATGCTATTAATTATCCCAAAATAAAGACGTTTTTCACAGATTTTTTTTAATACGAGTAAAACAATAAAAAAATATTTAGTAATTACAATGTTAACAAATAGTTAAAGTTTTACTAAATATCTAAAATAATCCAACATTATTCGTTAGGTATATTTAAGTACCTTCATAAATATCTTATGTGAAATTACATAGTCATTTTTTTTCCCAGAAAATCCCATTTATGGTTAGGTACATAATATGTAAAAATAAATATATATTATGATAAATATTAATCCGTTAAAAATATGAGTACTATTCCCTAACACACTAGGTACTAATTAACTAATCTTCATGATCAATAAATAGCCGCTAATTAGATGCAAGTCCACTGGAATTAGAAAAATTCTAAATATTTCAGGCAATTGGGAAAAGTTAGGTTCAATGATTACCAACGAGATATTTAACTAGAACTTCCCCTTAACTTATTCATATTGTAGAAAATAAGTTTCCACTATAAAAAAAATATATACACAATCAGTACCAGTTGTGAAGGTTAAATAATTTCAAATCCCGTTAAATAAGTCTTTTTTTGTCAAATGTATGACGTATGACCATGTTTCATATGGACACTTTTTACAAACAACAAACATATATATCTAAATAAAATGGAATGGCTCTTAAGATCTTTCATTTCAATTTCATAACACGATAATTATTTCACATCTAACAGACGACATGAAACTTACAAAATTAGCAAAACACTCATCGTGAAGAATTTGTAGGTTAGTATTTCGAATGAAATCTATACACCTAATTCATGTGTATTGTTCTGTAATTTGAGTGAGCGGCAGGTACGTATAAAAATGGTTAGTTCATGCATGAGGCAATATGTTGGCGCAATTAATGTAGTCTTCGGTGTAAACGCACCCCAAATTTCCCCGAGTTTATTAAATATTTCGTTTGTAAACGAAAAATAAGAAAATATTGTTTATAAAAATTGGCTGGTAAAAGTTATAAGCATAACAAATTGAAGATTCATCTTCAGGCATTTCCTAGTATGTGATATAATTCGGTAAGAATCTCACTTGCAATCATAAAGGTTTCTGCTAAAATGCTTAGCAATTTTCTCAATGGATGACAGAGAGTGTTCATTTTGTGAAGCGTCGCGCCAATTTACTGTATATTGGCAGATATTGATATTAAATACTAGGTGAAATGGGGAATGTTGTAATACATCAAGTGGCCACTTAACCCAGCCAATGACAGGTCATAAGCTCTGTAAACGCCTAATTATCCATAATCCCTTCCAAACTTCTCGTCTCTGTTGAGATGTCAAATTGAAATAAATAAGTATACCACGTCCCGCTAAACTCTTTCTAAAAATCTACTTCTAGGGTTTATTACTACCTACACCTAATCAAGCAATCCAACAAATTAATGTAGAAGTCTTTTTTTAATGTAGAAGAAATTTTTAAAAACACATTAGGTTTATAAGTTCTTTTATGAACATTTTCGCATATCTCATTAATAACAAAAGTCACATTGTCTCCTTGTATTTTCAAGCCTCCATTTATGTGAAACAAATACATCTAACCAAGAACCTGAACACTTTATAGAATGAATTATGATTTAAGTCGGCAAAATAATCAGAAAATAAAATAGGCAAACTATTAATGTGCCAGAAAATCCCGTTATGAATTCGAAAAATGTATAGATTAGTTATGATAAAAAAAATCAAATCGAAAGGGTCCCAGGGCGTGGTCTGGTTGATTAAAGGTTTAAATTTAAAAGGAGGGCGTAACCAGAATGCCTTAAGTCAATTTGCATAATAATGCATATGGAACGTTTTGTCTTTTCTCACTTTACAATTTGCTGTAGTAGACGTCTGTATATATATATATCAATTTACATTTTGTGGTTAGCCCGTTGGGCTACCACGCACGAGG
The DNA here is from genome assembly GCA_022494985.1 of Micrasema minimum. Taxonomy (NCBI): domain Eukaryota; kingdom Metazoa; phylum Arthropoda; class Insecta; order Trichoptera; family Brachycentridae; genus Micrasema; species Micrasema minimum. Next base: position 64,471 of record JAGVSP010001418.1, read on the forward strand.
TCACAAGTTCAATTCCCGACAGGGCGTAAAATATTTCAAATTTGATACCTTGAATTGGCGTTGAAGCGTAAAACTGAACTCTTGCCTTCGTGTAACAAATGATCAAGATACACTCTTGGTGTGCGAATTCAGTGCCCTATGCACCATTAAACTTCGCGTCTTTCTCCGGCAGCTTCTTTTTAGTTTCGAATGCCCAAGGATGTGGTGTTCTTGTCCACGCAATCCAACCACCTTAATTTAGGTCATAATTTTTCGTCCAGTCGCTATGTGGAGCATATGGATTCCACAAACTGCCTCCAAGCTAAGCGATCGGCTGCCAGCTCCCGCGAATACTCTCAGGTCAGGTCCACGTCCACGGATTGTCGACAGCAGACGTCCAGGACGCCGAGAACCTTATGCCTTGTAAAATAGGCAAGCATGGTTAAGGCTCTCGGAAGGCATACGTAGTATACGGTCTTGTCAACCAAAACGCCTACGCCGGATGACGGTAGATATCAAGGATTGCTGCGTCCGTTGCCACACTTCTGTGTTCCTTACAAAGTCAAACCACCGCACACCTAATAGTCTTCTAAGATACTTATTCTCAAAACTCAGAAATCTGCTGTTTTAGCCCTGGTTAGGTGCAAAATATAAAATAAATACACGTAAACTTCCATACCTACTTATGCATAATTTTTCTTGGATAATTATTGAAAATTCTAAATTGGTAGGCCAAGTGCACAGCATCTTAACATTTTTTTTACATGTTGACAAGATGATCAGTCTTACGTTTCATTGCCAGCATTATACATTTATTTTATAGCGTGCATCGTATATTTAACCAAACGAATAATAACTACAATACTTATATTGGAATTTTTAGGCAGTCGGAAATTAAAAATTAGTTGGATAATTAAAACATTCTTCATCGAATATTAGAGTATTTGAATGAAACTGGTTATTGGAGCAATACAGGTGGTTTCTTGAAGTTGTTCAACTCCCCATTATCTAAGCTTTCCTCATTTTCTATGAAAGAGTATTGTTAAAAGATAAAAAAATACAATTTGACATCTCAACAGAGACGAGAAATTTGGAAGGGAATATGGATATCTAAGCGTTTACAGGGCTAATGACCTTTCACAGTTTTTGTCTACACTCAAAATGTTGTTGATAAAAAAATATTTTAAAAGTTATGTTGTATGCTTTTAAAAATGTAAAAAACAAATAACATATTTACATGATTAGGTATATATACAATTTCCTGTGCGCAAACACACGATAATAACTTACGATTGCGCTTAAAAAAACACATATTTAGTGTGTCTTCTGACGGGCTGAACAGTTTTCTAAACAAGAAACTGTACAGTTTTTCTGTCTCGTATAATGCGGACTTTAGAATTTAATTCAGTTACGTAGTAAATTAGCCCGATCTGTCACGACTCATTTTGAAACTTAAGTTAGAGTAGATTATTGGAGGAACACAGCTGCAACAGTAAGATCGATTATACTTATTTTAATTTATTGTGATATCTAACCCATTATAAAAATGTACAAGTACCTACAAGAATTGAAAAATATATTACAATATATTTAAAAAATACATTGAACATTTATTAAACCAAAAGAAACGTGGGGACCTATAATTAGTTTTAGTATGTTTCGCTTTGTTACTGCAAATGGTAGTGATTTTTAAAAAAAAAGTATCAAATTATTATTTACATCACAAAAATACCTCCATATGCCCTAAACAATAAATTTTCAAAACTTTATCTCTCTTTTTTTTGTAGATATGTAAGCACTCATCGGCTTTTATGTGACCACCGGTTTCGAGCTGTAATCTGTCTCTTCGTCAGGACAAAAAACTAAACCAACATGCAAATATCACTATACAACATCATAGCAGTTGCACAAATATACATAATCAACACCCTGATTAAACGCCTGTTTAAAATAGTCACCACCAAAGGCTTCTAATTTCATGTTTTGGTAAAGGTGTAAATTTATTAATAAGCCCCTAAAATTTCTTAATAAATCTTAATTTTATTACAGATGGTGTGTATGTAATATTTTAATCGTTTTAAATATCTTCTGTACTAGTTGGCATGGCATACTGCGAGAATATATTTTTGTTAGTTGTTAATTTCTGGGAAATGACATGATGGTCAGTTAGTTGGTCATTTAATTAGTTAAATAATTAAAATTTGGAAAGGTAGGAAGGTATTTAAGTTGAATTAAATAAGGATAAAGGTATTTAAATTTATAAAATAATATTTTTACGTTTGGAAGAAATCCGTGTGAGAGTATCTCATAAATATTCGGTCAATATTAATTCTATGGTGGCTACCAATAATATTACAGGCAAGCGTGTATTATGACTTAGGAATGCACCCGAAAATCTATTTTGAAAATGATTTAATTATATCGCACCATATCGGACGGTTATTTTTCATCGATAATTTATTCAGCCAACCCTTAATTAAGGGATATCAATTCTTACATTCACTTCGATTACTTGTGAGTCATAAAATATTTCGGTAGGCAGGCAATTACGGAAACGCAAAAAACTCAATACACGAGTAGGTTCTTATAGTAAGTTAGCGCTCTGAAACCAGTCCGTTAAGTACCTACTATTACATATTAGTGAATAGAATTAAATTTAGTCCTTCCTTTTCAATGATTATTATTGAAATCAGTCTACGTGTAGGTAAATATATATTACATGGTGTAACAAAACTCGTAGTACAACCCGAATACTGGTGAATCAACATAATATTTGGAGTCGAATGTGTAACGTGACTTGAGCTTGAAAAAAAAATAATTTTCTCCTTATAAAAGCTTTCATTAGTACCGCAGATCAAGTAAAATTGCACGAATTGCACAAATTCATTTTAAAATGACTTTTTTATTTTGATTTATTTATTGATAGTTTTAATTTAACTAAATACATCCTATCCCTGTAATAAAATCCTATCCTTCCATTACCTACACCTTATCACAATACTGCCATTTAACATAGTTTTTGTATTTTGTCTCATTTTATCTAATACTGACTCTCTCTAACTCATGTATGTACATATTTGGTTTTTCTATATTTCTTCTATAAAATTGTTTTCCTTGTGCAATATAATAAAACTTATCCCTCCAGTTCCCCATTACCTACTTTGTTACAATACTGCCATTTAACACATGTTTGTGTATTTCGTCTCATCTTTCTCTCATACTGTCTTTTTCCAACTTATGTGTTTAGTGTCTAAATTAATTTGGTAAAAACTGCTGTCTTGTACAACATGTTACCAGTCTGAAGATGCCCGTTACAGGGTGAAAGCGCTAACTGGTCAAAATAAATAAAAGTGGAAGTGTACCAAGTATTTTTTATTTAACTTCAATTAGTTATGTATGAATAATTTATAATCTCTGAAGTACAAGTCATTCAGAACAGAGCTCTAAGAAACATCCTTGGTATCCCAAGAGATTCACATGTCAAAGATATTTATCGACAAACAAAAATACTTCCGTTCAAAACTATTCCATTGCATGATATCACTAATACTAATTTGAATATCATAAATTCTTCGGTTCATACTAATCTAAAGTACAAGTTCAACTACGATATCCACAGCCATAACACACGAAACTCTAAAAAACTATACGTGTCGAAATCTCATTCAACTAAATTTGGCGTAAAATCTTTAGAAAGCATTGCCTGCACTCAATTTAATAAACTACCAAACGAAATTCAAAATCAAAAGACGGCGAAATCCCAAAACAAAGCACTAAAAGACTACTTTTTAAATATATTTTTATTAATAATGATAATGGCTAATTTTTCTATATTGTTCCTTTTGTGATTATTGTTCCTTTTGTGATTATTGTATTTTTAGATTTAGCATTGTTAACTCTGTAATCTGAAGTATTATAATATTTAGTCCTTCTTTTTTCTAATATCTGTCCCAGAATGAGTTTTTGTAACTCAATTGGGAGTGCAAAGTATTTTGTACAAATTAAATTAATAAATTTTTTTTTTTTTTTTTTTAACAAAATCGACTCCAAATATTATGTACATTCACTGGGTTCCCGCTTGTACATCGAGTCTTGTTACACCATGTATTAATAATTAAAAACTTATTTCTTTGGTTTATAAATACATACTAGCCTTAGCATAGTCGATTATTATAACCAAATTATTCGATTACGAAAATAATCGATGACCATAATCGACACTCCAATTATTCGGTTATTTGAAACAATCGATTAATCGAATTTATTCGGTTATCTGAAATAATCGAATATTTAAATAAGTGACAAAAGTTGTATAGCATATATTCTGGCAAAAATGTCTTCATTCGTCCATCATTCGATTGATTTTTCAAATAACCGTTTTCAAAATAACCAATTATGCCCATCACTAATAAATACCACACCAGGCAAAATCCGTGTTGACGAATTTGGGAATCGACCCAGGAATTATTTGTAGTAGTAGTAATATTTGTAGTAATTACCTCGCACCGACTTGTATTTTCGTGTGGATATATATTGGTGATCCCTACGCAGCACTGAGATTATCGACGAATCTTCATAAATAGACATATCGCAGTTGTGACGCGTACATAACGAAAATCATTAAAATTTATTTAACAATCTATATATTTTGACGTCAAATACGCGTCATAAATGCGATATATCTACTTTGGTTATCACAGCACAGGTTAAATAAGAAGTAGATATATTTTTTGTATCACATAAGTAAATGCCGTTTTTCTTTTAATAGATACTTACCTACCATGATAATAATGATATCAGTTCGCTTGATGATCTTATAGAATTCTGAACTATAATGATGATTTATTGACGACTATAATTTATTATTTTAATGATACATTTTATATCAAAGATGATCTCAGATCAGATGACAAAATCACAGTGCTCAGCATGTACGTACTGTACAACGTAATATTGTTCCAGAAAATGTATTGGAATGAACCTACGCATTGTTAAAACATATAAGATTTTTATACGGGGTGTATTGATTTCGATGTCGCAAAATTAAGAAACTAAGAAGTTTATTGCTCCCCAAATACCTACTTCAATTTCAAAGACACTTTCAAATAGTCAGAAATGGCTAGGCAGTCGAAATCTTAAGAGGCAGCGTCAAATGAACTCAATTCAGACCCTTCGGTCTAATTTCGGAAGAAGGAAAATGGTAAAGCTTTGCCAGAAAGTAGGACAAATTGTAGCGGAGCAGGATTTAAACCTAGGGGCTCTAATTGCAGCTTCCAATAGCAGAGTTCACAACTACTACTACTAGACCACAAACCGGTCAATATTACATATCTAACACACATGACATGAAATTCACAAAATTTGCAGAACATTAATCGTAAGCAACGGGTTAGTATCGTTAATGAAATCTATATAACGCACTCCTTTTGCGAATGAGGAAATCCACTGCCACCCGGAATTGAATTTTAAAAATGCTTTCGTGTGGACGCGAATATTTAAAAATTTTGAAGTCGGATTAAATATCTCAATAATTTACCCAAAAATAAAAATAAAATGTTGAAAATAGCATTTATTTCAAAATCTTCAACAATGACGTCACTCCTTGTATCTAAGTGTAGTGTTTTCCGTTTCCGTTTTTTTAAAGATGGCCGCCATTCACTCTACCTAGAACAGCTGTTGACAGTTTAAGTGACAGTTGGCTGAGAAATCGTTTGCATAGATTTTTGACAGTTTTGTTATTGGCTGGAGAAATATGTTAGCCGTGCCATGCCGTTAGCCGCCCGTTTTATGACGTCACTCCTGCAAAAATGACGTACTTGGTACATAGTAGTATTTGGCGCGGTGTTTGAAATGTGCTACTTAAAAAATCGTATCTTCATCAATAACTTATAAAAAAATATTAAATATTTTTTTTTGCTTAGTTAAATAGTGCGTTTATAGAAAAAAAAAACTTAGAAAACAGTGGATTCCATCATTGTTCTGTATTTTGCGTGAACGTCATGGTATGCATAAAATGAGCCTTAATGTTCAAATGTTTGTCGTCCATCACTCTGTATATAAACAATATACCGCATTGTGTTATGCGTAAATGTGGAAAAAAGTGGTTATTATCCTTGTTTGTGCTGGCATCAGCAACATGCCACCGTGCGGCGTGCGGCGTGCGGCGTGCGGCGTGCGCGACGTGCGCGGCGTGCGTGCGGCGTAATGCACCGTCATACCACTTTTTATAAGGATATAAGCGTGCTGACGGCCCTTCATTTCGCATTACATTGTTATATGAAAATTGGACGGAAGAAAAATGCGAAGTCGGTTTTTCTTTATTATTATTTTTACCGAACACATTGTTAATAATAATAATAATTATTCACTAGACGTGTTACATTTACTGAATAGCCGCACTAATACTTAGCTGATTTAATAATAATAAAAATTACGGTTTTCTTGTTTTGTTCCGTTGGCCCTATATTAATAATAACTTAGCTGAGATTTAATTAAGCGGCGTTGTAAATAAATGGGGTTTCGATCTCAGCATTTACAGGAATAGACGCAACAAGTTTTTCTCTCCTTCTGTCTGTGGACAAATCAAACTTATTATTATTGTAAAAATAAATAGATTAATTCCAGACCCAGGAATTCCAGCGAATTAACGAAAAACGTAAATGACAACTACGATAAACGAACGACAGGGGCTAAGCCTATATAATGGAACGTAAAAGAACAGAACTTTGACCATCATAATTCTCAGATACGTTCACAGGAATAGACTAGCATCACGCTTGTAAGGGCCCCCTAATATCATTTACAAAACCCGTTTTGTCCAGTTTCTGCCCTCATAAATCAAGTGTGTGCATCTCCTGACAATGTTACGTAATTTAAAACACTTAATAAGCACTAGCAGTCATCGACGAAGTGGTCTAAAAGTTCACGATCCCTCAAATAAATAATTGAACGAAAGTAAGGTGAGATTTTTTTTTATTTTTATATATATGTGTTTTTATTGTATTTCTTTGTAAACACAAAATTTTTCCTTAATAAAAAAAAAAAAAAAAAAGGTGAACATCCTTTAGTATAAAAATAATTTTTTTTTTAAAAATTAAGTTTAATGAATTTTATGCAAAATAAGAAAACCAACAGTTGGTTTACTACACATCGAATTTTATTTATAAAATCATAGATAAAACCAATTCACCAAAAGTTGTGAAAGTAATAAGCAACTTTTAAAGAAAAATTATACACATATTTGACTACGCATGTTTCTTCCGTCGAGTCTTCATGATATGCGAGGTATTCTGATATCCAGTTTGATAAGAAATATAATAGTAAGTATAATATTAATGAAGACTGCCATCGCTGTTATTGTTAATGATTTTTTAATTTCCCAGAACATAATTAATTTAATACGCCTCTTGCATGATTTTTCTGTGAATGCGGTAAAGCACAAAACTATCTAGAACTATGTTATCTGCTTGTCGGTTGAAATAATCTAGATACACTTTGGTGGAGGAATAAATGAAAAATTCTCGCCGTGACACTATCGTGAATTCAAAGTTTCACTCCTATGTGGAGCATGTGGATCTCACTAGATCCCTACAGGAGCGACTTTCATCGATGGTCTACCAGAACGGTGGGATCCCCGGGCGTAATGAAGAAGCAGCTCGAGTCTTCCGAGGCATTCGGAGTACATGCCATAACTATGTTGGTCCACAACAGTGCCTTCAGGACTCCAGTTATTGGAGGTTGCTGCGTCCGTTATGAACTTCGACGTTGGTTATAAAGTCTAACGATCTTATTTCCTTTATTAATTTGACTTTTGACTAATTTGATAACACCAATGGTTTTGGAATGTTTCGTTTTATTTTACTGAGTTTAAAAAAACTAAAAAAAATCTCACAAATCGGTGATATAATTTAGAATTAGATCACCAAAATAATAGGTGATAAATATGATCTCACTGTCATTATAATTGAAAAAAAACTAACGAAGGTTTGAAATCCTACTACTTTCCCTTATCCGCACCTAATGGTGCATAGGGAACTGCATTGGTACACCAAGTGCAGTGCATCTTGATTATTTTATTACATGAAGGTAGGATGATCAGTCTTACGCTTCAGTATTATTCCAAGGTATCACACATGAAATATTAACATGAAAATGCACGGTAGCCGAATGCGCTACCACTATGCTACGAGGCGGACAATAAGTCAATAATTGAAATACATAAGTTAAAGAATTGTTTATAATTCTTCTTTCGTACCGAGTATGTAACCTAATGATGCATAAGACACTAAATTAGCAAGTACCTACTTCAATAGCAGCTGAGTTCCTGCAGTTTATTTTTATTTCACGTTTTAATATTTCCCAGTTTCTATAAATGTTTAGATTTTTTTTTAATTCAACTACATTCTAGAATAAATGGTAAAGTTAAACGTTTAGTTGAAAATATAATAAAACGAGTTTATTCACCAGATGCCCATTTTCAGGATAACAATATATTCATTCATTTAATGCGATGCAATGCTCGATTTCCAGGGCGCCTGGCACGAGTCGGTTTCTTCATTTGTTCGTCAATCTTTCATAATATAACTGTAAATTTTGGCAAAATTAGCGATATAATTATGTCCGTTCGTAAACCCTTGCTAGGCTTTGCAAAACCTTTCATTCCTTATAATAATGACGTTAGGATAGCTTATAAAGCGCCGTTTTGTGAGAAATCACTTCAAGGCTGTTAATACGTCACAAATGTCTATTCACCTTTTGCCCGAAGCATTTTCGGTTCACTATAATCGAGTTTCTTTGAGATTTACTTAGAAATATGCCAAATTACTTGTAACAAAATATTACGAAAATAAACATTTTTATACAAAAACTTATTTTTCATGGTCCGGATATGATTCAGTAAGAGATAGGCTTAATTATAATAATTTAGTCGTTATATCGTGTTATAATCGCGCCACAGTTTTGTGAATAATTAGTTTTTAGTTCAGGTTAAAATATCTCCTGAATCTATTGAATTGAACAAAATTAATTTTTTTTCAATTCAATAGATTCAGGAGAGAATCCCGAGAGCCTTAACCATGCTTGCCTATTGTACAAGGCATCAGGTTCTCGGCGTCCTGGTCGTCCACTGTTGACAATTCGTCGGCAGTTTGCGTCAGAGCTGGGGGACGTGGACTTGACTTGAGAGGATGCACGGGAGCTGGCGGCCGATGGAGGCAGTTTGTGGATTCCATATGCTCCACATAGGGAGCGGATTTCGTATGATGATGATGATATTTACTTCTACTGCTACATTGAATTATGTGGGATGAGGGGCCTGACGAGGCGGGATACCGGTCTCAACACGGGTGGTTGTAATTACTAATAAATAATGATCGGGGTAGAAACTAACATCCCTACCACTGTTAATTTGGGCCGACTCTGGTTGGTTTGGGTGAATTCATCCGTATTTTTATCACACTAACAATCTTAAAATCGCGGTTTAGCTTGTTGAAAAAATCGGTAGAGTTGGCTGGACTGAAAAAAGACTCAATAGTCTTTAAAGCAGTCTAGGGAAAGGGTGGGGCTTTCATTGTACATTGAATTATCCATACCTAATGGTGCATAGGGCATTGCATTAGCACACCAAGCGCAGTATTCTTGATCATTTCTCAGTTTTACCCTTCAGAGACTCATTAATTTATTAGTAAATAAATTTATTTGGCGAACGCGCAAAGCTCCCTTTAACAAGGCCCTCAGTCCACCATATATTTATTTGTTTCATACCAGATGCCCGTCGAATACCCGTAAATGTCGCGAGCCACTTTTTTTTCCATACAATTCGCATTCATGTTCCGTCCTCAATGAAAGTACCTAGTGTTAATGGAGAAGGTACTGGTAATATAACAATAAAAACTGTATCGGCAGTATCGGGTTTACCGATACAAGATGTGGAGAATTTGTATGCAGGAGGTGTGCAAGTCGCGAGCCAATACTTATGCGTTGAAATTTCTGGAGTGCGTGTGCATTTTTACAATGCACTTTTTGATGTAATTACATCGAGTTCAGTACTCCGATGTAGAGCGTGCACAAATCGATAGTTTTTTTTTTGGTACAAATCTTATTTATTTTGTGTGTAAATAAACTAATGTTATATCTATTTTAGGCCTAAAAATTAAATGCATACTTCTTCTACATCTTTCCCTTTCAGTTCGTTTTTCTTTAAAGAGTGAATTAATAAATCGGAATAATTGGTAGTTTATAATTAAATTTGAAAAAAAACATTTCATTTAGAATAAGCAGAAAAAAGCAACGAAATATTTTTGTACAAATTTTTTTTTTTTAATGCATATTAAAATTTAGTGGAATCAGTAATGTTGCAAAGATTAGCACATAAGCGATAAAAGTTGCATAAATTAAAAAAAACAATTTTCAGTTAGTATGCAGAAATACAGTTCTTTTTTGCGGGGTTAATTTGTTTTAGCACAATTAATATTTAAAAAATATGATATCTTACTCCTATCGCTAAAAATATTGCTATTTTAAATGTTTTTATTTTTTTCTAATTTCAGGTAAGATAGTGGTACAAACATATTTAAAAAAATATATTATTACTTATTTTTTTAAAGCCAATTAACAGGCTAATAAAAGCCCTAGTAAATTATTGCTAAACAATTTGATAAAAAATGTTTACCAATTTAATAATACACGTAGAAAGAAGTTTATATAGATATATTTCAAATAGGATTAAGAGGCGTACTAAAACTAGAAAAAAACAGTGTAATGCCCTTTACTTATAACATGTCACCAAATTAGCGGCGCTCACTAAAAGTGTCTACAAAAGGGTTTTTTTTTTGACGGAAAAGAAAAGACAGTAAAAAATCTAGGATTTTATATCTAAAATGTCGCAACTAAAGCGTCCTCCGAGCGTGATGGCTAAGACGCTGGACTCACGATATGGAGGTTCCGGGTTCGATTCTCGGTGACAACACAAATATTACAAGTGATTTTTCTCAAGCCTGGGTGTTTGTGATGTTATTCCCCTCTGTAACTGGGCCTCCTGACGGTGGTTAAATAATTGAAATACTTAAAACATCTAAAATTATATAAATCAAGAAAATATGAATTATTATTTTAACACTCACGTGTATTATAAGGTTAATGTATTGTAATATTGGATACCTATTTAGAAATATTAGTGTCGAGTTTACACAGTGGTGCGTATGTGTGTGTAAACCAAGTCAGTAGGTGTGGAGTATCTATTTGTGAGACGTATACTACACTACGCCAAGGCAAACAAACCGCAAATACAGGAAACCGTACAACGAAATGGTGCTTCACATTGATTTGTATTTTACTTTTAATAAATATCTACATTATTTTATAATCTTCCTATTATAAAAACCTTGCCTTTTTGTCCACCAGTTGCTCGATCACAGATCACTATCGACTCGGTAATAAGCGACGTGATAATGATTTCTTACCCATGGATGTTTAACGTTTTCGCGATCACAATGGAACACGCGTTAAAAGTTATCGATCGGGATTATTAAACGAGCGCTTCTAGTCGCGAGCCATTTCCCGAGATATATCTTATTCGCACATATATTCATTCAATCTTTCTCGAGTGCCGTATTGCATTTAGCCGGTTTTCGGCAAGCCAAATATTGAGAAAAGCAGTCGACATAATAAACAATCCGACAAGCGCGTTAATTTGACGTTTGACGTACGGCCGCGATATCGCGTGCATCGGCTCCGCTCGGATCAGATCGGCAATGCTCGGCTCGGCGAACGTGGTATGGAACGTATGTTCTTTGTGATCGGTCAAATCGTTAGCGTTAGCACGTGGTTAGCACGTTTTTAACTATGTCGATAGTTATCTGTGATTGAGCTCCTGGTGGCATGGCAGTAGCGCGTTTGGCTACCATGCATGAGGTCGCGGGTTCGATTCCCGTTGGGAGTCAATGTTCGTTTGAATGTGATTTTCACATAAAAATATTTCATATGTATACCTTGGAATAGCGCTGATGCGTAAGACTGATCATCTTGCCTTCATGTAAAAAATTATCAAGATTCACTGCACTTGTTATAGGCACCAATGCAGTGCCCTATTAAAATTTGCCAATGTTCTGCGGGCTTAATGTGAATGGTGCAACGCATCAGAATTTGGGATTGAAAAGGCGTAAGCGCCACGGATTCCGAAGGCACGTACGTACGAAGCTTGGAAAAATATATCTGGAAAGGTTATATTGTAAAATGACTATTGAAGGAAGACAAAAATAGCCTCATTTTCTGAATTGAGTATTAGTTGATTGTCGATTGTTGTACTATTAATTTATTGAATTTTATTTACTTAAAGAGTAGACCATAGAATTAAATATAATGTTACTAGTGAAATTAACAAAATTGTTATATAAAAGGGATAATTCCAAGATATTTGCAAAACAAATTAAAAAACAATGACTTTTTTCATAAATATGCAACAAGAGGTTAAAAAAAGATTAGAAGAAAAGAAAAGAAAAACTATGTCACAGAATTGTCTCATGTACAAGGGCATTAAAATGTATGAGAAGATGCCAGAAGAAAATAAAAAATGAATGAACAAAATTTAAAGTTATTTAGGGCCAAGTGTAAAAAAAATATGTGTGAGAAATATTAGTGTAGGATAAGAATAGTTAGGAAAATAATAAATTGAATGTAAATACAAATTATATTTTTTTATATATATATAAATACAAAATATAAATTTAAAAAAAAGTTATTTATTGTATGATATATATATAAGTGTATGGAAAAAAATGTTTGTCAATTTTATATACTTATCTACTGCCTTAAAACGGGCTTTGGGCCTAGTTAGGCAGTAAAATGTATTCGTTTTCAATTTGAATAAATACATATTTTTTAACAACAACATTTTTGAACGTATACAAATACTTGTAGACAAATAACTGAATTATACCCATGCCTGGCTGATATCAGATATTATTGATATCTCAACAGAGACAGAGATAATTGTCCACTTGTGGCCACAAGTGGACAATTAACCCAGCCAATGACAGGTCATAAGCCATGTAAACGCCTAGATAACCCCCTATTCGTTTCCTGAGTTTCTCTATCTCTGTTGAGATATCAATATATCTGTTTTTTTTTTAAATTAAAAAATCACAATCGTGGGAAAAATTCTAGTCTATATTGTTTTAGTGGAGTTAATGACAAATTTGCTAACCACAGATGTAAAAGGAGAATGTTTTTGTACATTTAGTTTTCTTCATATCCAAACCGTAGAATAGAGATAAACAAAATTATTCAACCAAATAGATAGTCTTCTTTCATAATTTTAATTTTACAATCAATTAAAAACACACATGTAAGGATCCATTGTATGTTAGTAATTAAAAAATAATAAAAATTGTAAAATTAGTCCTCGGCACGGGTTACCCCAGTGAGGACAAATTTAGTATTTTTAATTTGTACTTTGCAATATGTTTTAAATAAATAAATGTATGTAGTATAAATTGTAATGTACATACAAGATTTGTTGATTAAATAAATAAATAAAAAAAAAAACAAAATATGATGCATAGGGTAGTGCATTGGTAATTGAACTGTAATGCATATTGGGTATTGTGGCTATGTAGAGCACTTATAAACGTAAAGACTTAGTGATGCAAGTACCTGGTATTCCGAGCCCACAGGTCGATATATTATGTGTAATGCGAGCAACTTTAAAGTATAATGTAGGGCAAATATTGACAACTTCATGAATCAATGGCTGGGACAACAAACAATACCTCCTTCGAAAATTAAATCTCCCAGACTGTCAATGCGAGAGGGGTCGCCAACTGGTGGTAATTAGGACTAAAACTGTCAAATGTTTGAGGAAATTTGTGACATGTGTATTAGTGTGGCCGATATTATATATTAAAAATTTCAAAACTAGTTAACATGTCTGGGCACCCACAAATTTTTTTATCAGTGGTAAAACAAGTATTCAGGTAAAGTTTGAAGCTAATATTCTAATTGGAAGACAGTGCTCAAAGGTATGTAATATTAAGAAAAAATATGAAAAAATCTGTCATTTCGAGGGTTGTTATAAATTAAGTACAACTACCTGGGAAGTAGTAAAATAGTTTATTTCATAGTATAATATTAATGATGAATGGTAACTAATTAAATCTAGATATTGGTTCTAAATCTTAGACACCTATCAAGAATATAGAGTCCGCTTGACGTGTTATAGTAGATGAAAAGCCATATTTTCACAAAAAGTCCAAAAAATCACTTGAATAAAAGCACTCCTCACAAACAACCATTGATAGTTCTAATTTTTTCATCTCTTTAAAAAAAAAATTGTATTTCTTTCACAATTTTTTATTTTCATATGGGAAAATTACAAAAACCTTGGAGACGTTGAGCATAGGCGTTTATTCCACCTAGGACATTGAAATTTTAGCACTTAACTACTATCAACTATAGTAAAAAACTTAGCGGGTGCCCTGAGGTGTAGGGTAAATTTTACATTTTTGGGCCACCTTAATGTGTATGTCTTATAACGAATAACAATATCTTAACAGACACGAAGAATACATAAATCCAAGATGTCATCTTTTTCTTGAACATTGAATACTGAGGGGACCTAACTTCATACATATTTATGAAATTAAGAACAATTTGTTTAATACTTTTTTTAAAAACTGCCAACCAGACTTTAAGCTACTACTGCTTCTTTAGGGCTTCGTATATAAATGAGAAATAAAAATTTAAGAATGTGTCGCTAACTTACCTCATATGTTCAAGTGGTTTACAATTCGTATGTATTGTTTTGAATTTATCGAGTGTTTTTAAAAGGACAGGAATACATATTATCTAGAGATCAGAGAATTAGAGATCTAGAGTAATCTGACAAACTATGTAGAGTCGACTGCACAAACTTGTCAAGTTCTTTCAGCCTTTTTTTCGGAGATACTCATTCCAAAAACTCAAAAGTCTGTTATTTTAAGCCCTAGTGAGTTACCACGACTGCAGAGGAAAACAGGTCTGATGTCTGATGCGTAGTGACGTACACTCAAGATGGATTTTCAACAGTGGACGTCCAGGATACCGGGAACCTGATGCTTTGATAATAGTTAACACCAAAAGTTGTCTGACTTCTGTATTCCATGTAAGTCTAACCACCGAACCGCATGCTAAAAATTATATTTTTCTGAGACATCCAGTTTAGAGCCCTAGGTGCCACAAATAATTGCAGCCATAGACGACATTACATATTTATGTATTTCTTACGAAGAAAAAATATCCATAAGTACGTGATTCATACGGTTGGCAACCCCAGGCTTAAAGCAGAGTCGGTTTTATTGTTTCTCGGGCGTGTATGGGTCGCCTTATCACGTGGGAACTACAAATAGTGCGGGGCATTCCTCGTCACTCTTTCTTCTATTGCCTATTGCACCACTTGCCCGACTAATGTACCATGTGGAAGTCCACCCACCAAAACCATTAGCTTATTAGTGAAAAGTCTTAGTCATTGTATTTTCCTTTTGTTACGTTCGCTCCTATGTGGACATAATTAAGACGCATCCAGGAGAACAAATTGCTAATAGTTAAATTATGTTTTTATACTGTATTCTAGTAAATTTAGTAAATCTTTTTCTAGAACATAGGGACGCCAAAATCTTAGATACTTTGGGCCGATCTTACAAGATAATTCAACATGTTATCGGGACATGGTGCCTTCAGAAAATATTTATATCGATTAAAAAAGAGTAAAAACGATTTTTGCCCTAGCGATGACCAAACTTCTCAAAACGTCCCCCATATACTGTATGACTACCATGTTGGACGCTGAAAAGCTCAACTGCAGCCTGCAGTGCGCGCAGTACGGAGTTAGTCTCGATAAACCGGAGGAGATTCTGGGGAATGAAGCCACTGCGGGAAAGTATATCGAATACCTGAAAACCTTGGTTTTAAAAATGAAAAAAATAAACGGAGGGGTGTAGATACTGTCAAATACACTATCATTAGAAAAAATCAAATTTTGGACAAAAAAATTGTAAATTAAGCAAAGCAATGATAGAACGGAACAAGAAAAAAAATTATCCAGTAATTTCGATTGCATGATTTTTTTAATGCTGAAAAATAAAATAAAAAATCTTGAAACGATTGAAGTGAGACACAACCGTTCGAACTTTGGTTATCGCAACATGAAAACATCAACT
>JAGVSP010001419.1:0-55190 GCA_022494985.1 Micrasema minimum
AATTAAAAAAATTGTTTACCTTCTTGTAATGGTTTATATTCAATCTCTTTTCTGCACGCTTTGGAGGCTTTCAAAATCTCGAACTCAATGCAGTATCTGTAAAAAAAAGAAATATATTTACTAGTTTAGCATACGGAATTATTTTCACAGACAATTTTGGTGTAGACCAAGCCCATTAAAGAAATTAAAATTTTCTGCCAGAAGAATACTTGGCACTAGACTAACCTACTCATAAAATCAACAAATTTAGTGAAAATATTGGTTTTACAAAAATATTTAGTTGTGGGCTTGTGCCCATTATCAAAAAATTTATGTCAAAAATAATGTTTTTAAAGAAATTTCAAATAACACACTTTTGATCAGGGAAAAATCGCCCTTTTTACAGCACAAGGGTTAAAATGTATCCTCAAAACACAGCTGTTTAACCCTAGATTCATAAACATTCGTTTCACAGACTGCGCAAATCATATATACACCGTTTCCCACGATGAGACCGCGAAACTCCAGAGGGTGATTATTCATGATATTCTGAGAAAAAATCTTATTAAAATTTTTCAAAAAACTCAATTCTAATTTCTTAAAAAAATGATTAAAATATGAATAAAAATTCACGCGTGTAATACCGTCCATTTTCGAACTGGCTAACACCACGTGACCTGCACCAATTTCAGATATGAAATTCGAAATTTGAATGTCCGCACAAGGCAAGGCGTTCGGTGACCAGAGCGGACCCCCACTCCTCCCCGCCCACCGCCACCCCGCCACCGCTAGCATTTCAAACAGAAGCCAGTATTACATAGTCGCTTTTTATTAATACTTTTTTTAAATTAATTATTAAAAATGCCCGGATCAAAAAACTTTATGAGGATTTTTTTCTCAAATATACCATGAACAATCACCCTCCGGAGTTTCGCGGTCTCATCGTGGGACACGGTGTATACGCTTTTAACTTTTAGTTTGAAAGAGATAGAAAGTTGAACTTTTATATACCTTCCTACATCGTAAATGACTTATTATTACTCTGGTTGTCAGCGAGGATGCACGTATGATAAAAGAGTTACAATGACTAAGTCGTCCGACAGACGAATGTTTATGAATAGTTTTGCATTTGTAGACTGAGTGTAATTATTTGAAATCGTGGTTACTTTAAATTAGGGCAATTCGGAGTAAATATTAATAATAATAATAATCTGTTTATTAACAAATAATAGGGTATCTCTTTTTTGCAGTATAATTTTACAAATATTGTTATTTTTTATGATGGATACGCTACGATAATAATGGCGTTCTTGCATTTATATGATTATATTAGCTATAATTATTAATATGTTAAAAATGTACATAATATGGTAAAAACAAAAAAAAACGCTGTCAGTATGCCGGCCTCCACACGGGTGGTAGTAATTTATAATAAATAATGATCGGGGTAGAAACTAACATACCCTACTACTATTAATTTGGCCGACTCTGGTTGGTTTGGGTGATGGAAACAATGACAATTATAATACATAAGCCGAGACAGTGGTAGGGGCAATGAAAGCATTTGTTTGCGTACATAACGTAAATTCATCCGTATTTTTATCACACTAACAATCATAAAATTTATCAGTTTAGCTTGTTGAAAAAATCGGTAGAGTTGTGCTGGACTGAAAAAAGACTCAATAGTCTTTAATACAGTCTAGGGAAAGGGCAGGGCTTTCATTGTGTCCCAACGATTATATTATGTAAAAGAAGTATAGAAAAATGTGTACTTCATAGTATAAAAAAATTAAAATTATCTACATAATAAATATGTTAGTCTGTTGCTCGATCACAGATCAGTACCGCCTCGGTAATAAGCGACGTGATAACGATTTCTTACCCATGGATGTTTAACGTTTTCGCGATCACAATGGAACACGCGTTAAAAGTTATCGATCGGGATTATTAAACGAGCACATACTAGTCGCGAGCCATTTCCCGAGATATATCTTTTCGCACAAATCTTCATTCAATCTTTATTATAATTTAGCCGGTTTTCGGCAAGCCAATATTGAGAAAAGCAGTCGAAATAATAAAAAAATCCTACAAGCGCGATGATTTGACATTTGACATAAGGCCGCGATATATAGCCTAGTTCGGCTCCGCTCGGCTCCGCTCGGCTCCGCTCGGCTCCGCTCGGCTCCGCTCGGCTCAGATCGTCAATGCTCGCGGTATTAAACGTTATGTCATTGGGATCGCTCAAATCGTTAGAGTTAGCACGTGAATAGCACGCTTTTAACTACGTCGATAGTTATCTGTGCTTGAGCTACTGAGAGGTGAATGTTTATGAATACTGTACCTCCCAAGAATGTTTATGAATCTAGGGTTAATTGACAAGACCTTTTCCCGAGTATATAACTGTAATGAAAGAAGTCTAAAATGACTACCCATTACCAACTACCCAAGTCTCTTGGCTGTCTGCTGTCAAAACATGAAAAGGGCAAAAATAACCCCCCCATTAAGAGCTTCTAAATACATATTTTTAATATTTGAGAGGTGCTTATCTTCATTATGGCTATTTTCAAAAGGCTCATCACGCACAAAATCACAAGTTAACCGGATAATGGCGGCTTCAGGGGTCCTGGAACTTCCATTGAAACTGCCTTTCTTTCAGAGCCTTTAGTAGCCACTAAAGGGAGGATTCCTCGTGTAGGGCTACCACAAGTTCAACAGAGTGTTTACGGCAATTTGCGGATAATTTGTTATCTTCCATATGGATTCCACTAACTGCCTCCAGGCCAAGCGATCGGCCGCCAGCTCCCGTGCATCCTCCCAAGCCAAGTCCACGTCCTGCAGCTCTGACGCAAACTGCCGACGAATTGTCAACAGTGGACGACCAGGACGCCGAGAACCGAGCGAATTTATGATGATGACAATGATTATTACTATCTTTAGTATCACTCAGTGTACCAATGCAGTGCCCTATGCACCATTGAGTTAGTGCAATAAGATCCTTTTGATTCTCTACATCTGTGTAAAAGCTTTATTTTATCATACTGTCATGTTATTCTCCCGCCTCTCGTAAGAATGACATTCCTGACTTCCCTTTAACTGATAAAAAATAGCAATTTAACTTTTGACCCCGTTATTCTACCTTATTTCATTACCACAGAATCTGCTCTATGGTAAGTGAAATCTCGTTCTGAGCTTTTTCGTCTATGATTCCTTCTTGCAAAAATAACTGTCATGGCGAACGGCCGCATTTATTTTTCTATTCAGGCCGACCCGGCATAAATCCTGGGGAATGAAGACGTAATCGTAAGTGTTATAGCTTTTTAATATTAACTTCCATCCCCGAATCAAAACTACGTACTACAGCCCAGTCACTTTAATCTTTTCAGGTCTAATTCCCTCCCTTTATATACTTCCTTACTCCTGACATAATATTAGAATATTATAAATTAAAAATGGCCTAGACACTGATCCGTGTCTAGTTATCAGCTAGTTACCGAGTGTCACACGCTGACCGGTACATCACGGAACGCAGATATTATCCCATATCCGTCATCGCTCACGCGTGAAATTCTGGACCACGTGTGAGGATATATTTACAATTTGATGCCTCAAAGGACTAATTAACAAAGCTTCACCTCGTGCAGGTCCTGATGTGGACACTGCACAATGACGATACATGGATTCTTCACCTCTCTTCAAAATTTCACCTCTACATAAAATTAACTTCTTAACCTCCAAAATCACTTCGTTCATCTCAACACTAGCCTGTTTTTTTCTTTAATCTTCGACGTAGAACTTTTTAATTGTAAAATTCCAGTATGAATGATTCGATGGATGGATTCATTACTTAAGTTTTCAACCTATATTTGCAATTATATCTTTGTTATATCTTGTCAAAATTATAACCTATATACTTACCGTGCCTAACACATCTTCTTAACCTTGTAAACATATTTATATTTTAATTACACACATTGAATTTCTATAGCTTTGTTTTATTTACATTCTGAACTCTGTGGTATTTCAATCCTTGCTTACTTTTATAAATTTTCGTGAGTCTTTTGCTAACTGATTGAGCTATGCAGGTGAGCGTCTCTGAGGTTGTGGAGCCAATCAGGCAAGCCTCTCACCCTCTACGTTACAATACCTACTTATTTGTGAAAAATAAATATCGAGATTATCGACAAAATTAAGAAAGGGCTTTTACGTTGTTTGGTCATGTGGAGCGAATGAGTGATGAAAGAACGGCTAAAATAAGTTAAAATTCAAGTGTGCCTGGATGTAGAAGGCCGAGAAAGACATGGCATGACCAAGTACGACAAGTACTTCAAAGTGGACATGTGAAAATTCGGAATAATCGGGCGTATGTGCATGAGAAGATGTATAAATGTAGAGGAAGCAAAGGAAGTATGTCAGGACATAGTGGTGTGGCGTTCTATCCTCTCTGCCTACGAAATGGCGTGCTGGTTAGTTAGTTAGTTAGTTAATTATCATGAATATGTATTTTTTTGTAATATGTACGACCATTGAATAATCATACTTAAATAAAAATGACAACTCTATACAAGCTAGTTGAAAATTCGGTACAAATAACCGTTGCGTTGGGAACTTGTTAAAAATGACAATTTTATTTTGCCTTTAAATACATAGCACCAGTTTAAAAACATAAAATTGGAACATTCAATCGAAAATTCTTGTTTCCTTCTCGAAAATTCTGGAAAATCCTGGAATTCCAATTCTGGACGTTTGGTAACCCTATCTCGGGGTGAAGCGCGTTCAAAGGATCTTTTGGATTCTTTTTTGATTTAATATTATGTAAGCGAAGCACTCTTTGGAACGGGAAATTCTTATGAAAAAAGCTAAGCCGCGTTGAGTCCTGTATAACAGACTATATTATATATTATACCAAATATCAAGGGCCTTCTGATCTTAAAATATAAGAATTGTTAAGGGTCGTGTTTGAAGTAAATGTAAGGGGGCCATTTGAAAGATGAATGTGAACAGTATCCTCTTGAACCCAATTTCTGACGAATCGTGGAAAACCAAGAGATTTTTCAACTTTAAGATGTATGCAAGAGGCACTCACTTTGTTGTTATCAATTAAAATTACAAGACGCAAAAGTTGGTCGGAAGATATTGCTTAAAAGCAATAAGCCCGCCCTTGTACACCTGTAGCTCAATCACAGATAACTATCGATAGTTAAAAACGTGCTAATCACGTGCTGACGCTAACGATTTGAGCGATCACAATGACATACCGTTCGATACCGCGATCGCTGAGCCGAGAATTGACGATCTGAGCCGAGCGGAGCCGATCTACGCTATATCGCGGCCTTACGTCAAACGTCAAATCATCGCGCTTGTCGGATTTTTTATTATGTCGACTGCTTTTCTCAATATTTGGCTTGCCGAAAACCGGCTAAATTATAATAAAGATTGAATGAATATATGTGCGAATAAGATATATCTCGGGAAATGGCTCGCGACTAGTATGCGCTCGTTTAATAATCCCGATCGATAAACTTTTAACGCGTGTTCCATTGTGATCGCGAAAACGTTAAACATCCATGTAGCTCAAGCACAGATAACTATCGACGTAGTTAAAAGCGTGCTATTCACGTGCTATTGCTAACGATTTGAGCGATCCCAATGACATAACGTTTAATACCGCGAGCATTGACGATCTGAGCCGAGCGGAGCCGAGCGGAGCCGAGCGGAGCCGAACTAAGCTATATATCGCGGCCTTATGTCAAACGTCAAATCATCGCGCTTGACGGATTTTTTATTATTTCGACTTCTTTTCTTTATTGTCTTGCCGAAAACCGACTAAATTATAATAAAGATTAAATGAAGATTTGTGCGAATAAGATATAATGTCGGGAAATGGCTCGGGACTAGTATGCGCTCGTTTGATAATCCCGATCGATAACTTTTAACGCGTGTTCCATTGTGATCGCGAAAACGTTTAAACATCCATGGGTTATAATGCTATATTTTATAATGTATGTGAATAAAAACTATAAATGATTGTATATCGCTTAAATGAAGATTTGTGCGAATAAGATATATGTCGGGAAATGGCTCGGGACTAGTATGCGCTCGTTTGATAATCCCGATCGATAACTTTTAACGCGTGTTCCATTGTGATCGCGAAAACGATCGTTATCACGTCGCTTTTACAAACGGATTGCACTGATGGTTTGTGAATAAAAACTATTATTCTTCGCTTATTAATTATCGATTTACAAACGGATTGCACTGATGGTTTTGTTATTCTTCGCTTTACATTCTGCATTGACAGACATTATCGCGTGACGTCACAAACACAGGACACGTTACAGAGAATAGAGGCACTCTGGCGATCTATGGTTGGTTGGAGACTAGTAGCTAATAACTCGGTCACTCGTGTGGAATGCTGAAAGGAGAATGCTCCACTGGAGAGTTGCAGAGAAGGAATGGTACTTGCTAAGACTCTCAGGTCTGACACTGCATTGTCTAGGTCCTAGACAATGCAGTGTCGGACTGAGAGTCTTATCAAGTCTAGGAGAATAATTTAATTCCGACGTTTCTGGCTAAGAAAACGCTCGAGAAATCTTTAGCAACATAAATAATAATGAACTAAATAATAGACATTCATGCATACCTAACGTTTTCGGTCTGTTTCAATCTTTATAGGCAATTAACCACCCACTGTGTTTTATTTATTTATTTACAATTTTACGGCCTAATAAGTGCTAATGAGACTAAATTGGCAGTTCATAATGCAGTTCTGGTACCAACCCTAATGTATGGAAGCGAAGTATGTTGTGCGTTGAAAAAAGAAAGACGAAAGTAGATTGATTGCTATTGATCTCCGAAGCAAAAGTATGCTAAAACTATGTATGATAGGTGCACTAATGTCGAAATTAGAGCAGAATGCAAGGCTGAGATTAAGCATTATCGACAACAAAGAAAGGCTTCTTACGATGGTTTGGTCATGGTGAAAGAACGGCGAAAGGAATCTATGATGTAGAAGTCAAGAAAGGCCGAGAAAGTGGGATAATCAAGTACAAGTGCTTGAAAGTGGGCATGTGTATAATCAGTATTGTATTATTGTTCCAGTTTCTTATATATTTCAGTGTTGAAATTTGATGAAAAACCAAACACAAAGAATGAAAAATAATATGGGTAAAACAAAAGAACACATATTCCACAACATACAAGATAATAATCAAAATTCGCAAGAAAACTTCGGTGAGTTGAGATTTCCAGTAAAAAAAATGAACCCTGCCTGATAAAATATCCTTGGTAATATTTTCTCCAAATCTACAGGGAAGTAGATGTATTTTGCTCATAAATAATTCATTGTGAATGCGATTTATAAAGATAATATTATCTACTGTGTAATCGTACTGGGTGGCCTCCCGAGACCCGCCATCTTTATTTGGTTAGGTATGTTCTTTCTCACCAAATGAATTTATTTTTCCGGAATCGTTCTATTTTCGAACTGGCAACACATAACGATGATTGTAGGTATTGGCGGTAAATTTGACGTTTCTCCCTTCCGAGGGACTAGAATTTGTTGTTTTAGTTTGTTTTCGAATTGTATGGTTGATTTATTTCTTCGTTTTGTATTATTAACGATGTAGCGGGATGTTTAGTATAAAATATCAAACAATTTTCAAGAGTATTAAATTGTTGTGTTCGCTTAAACGAATTGTTACTATAAAGTTTCATGGGAAAATTTACATTCGTTTGAAACAAGAATTCAAAGAGAAAACGTTACAATATTTTGTACACACTATATTCAAATTTTCAAGCTTAAATATTGGATTTAACTTTCAAAGTTTGCAATCAAGAAAGTAATAGATAAACATTTAGTTTACTATCTTACTGTTTAATTAATAATTCAATATCTTTGTATCTTACAAAAGTTTTTGGATTATATTTATGCATTTGTAAACATAAAAGCAAATTTCTGGAGATAATTTTCGGAAAAGGATACGTTTAAATAAATTATCCAAAATAATAATATAAAATCGATGTGGCATTCGTTGATTGAAAAATCTTTAAAAGCAACCAGTTATCAAGCTATTTCTTGCCGCGGAATTTCAACAATTAAATGAATTGTGTCTTTATTGTACGAAATCAGTGAAATATTTCTCCACATATCGAGAGATTAATCTACGACCATCTAGTACACTGGTGACCCCGACAAGCAATAGTAGAGGTAAAGGCGATGTGAGGGTAGGGTTATCAACACCGTCCCGGATTAGCCGCGACTGTCCTGGAATATACTTACTATGTTTTTATATTTAATAAAACGCCCTGTTAAAAACAATTTATACTCTGCAACAAGTTTTGAATAACTGCCCCGGCTTTAGCCGTAGCCGATAGCGTTTGTATAAAAATGGGAAACTTAAGGACATTTCGGTGTCTGAAAGTTTCTGACTCGTGTCCAGATTCTTGTAGGCGAGTCAGCACCAGCACCTCTTTTCACATTTCTGTTAGATGTTTTCATTGGAAAATTGATTAAATCTGGAAGTTCATCAATTCATTTATCTTAAGATGATTTTTCAAGAAAATGGTCACTAACAAATTAGACGAATAATATTATTATTATCACTCGTAGTAATGACCAGTGTCTTCTTGTCCGGCTCATGGTGTACTGGTTAGCGCATTGTGCTGCCATGCATGAAGTCGCGGGTTCGATTCCCGACGGCGTCAGCAAGAAATATTTGAATGTGTTATTCACGTTTAAAAAAAATCAAAAGCGACACCTGGGACTGATGCGTAAGACTAACCAGTCTTGTCAGCAAATGGTCAAGATAAAGTCCACTGGTCTAACTAGTTCCTATGCACCATGAGGTGGGTTTAAGGGAATGAATTTTCTTGTGTCCCAGAACTGTCTTCGGAACAATTGTCAACCCTAGTCAGAGGATAGTATATAGAAGATAGGAAATGGGAGATGGGGGATTAGAGACAAAATTTTTATCTACACACTCACTTGGTATTTTTTTTTCTTCATAGGTATTTTTCCCCAGTTCATAAACGGAGAGCTGTTTTTTTACCTTCTTAAATAACACCGAATTCTGGGACACTTTTTTTTCAATGGTAATCTTATTTTTTCTTTGTTGATTTTGATTGTCATCATTTTTTTCCAGAGTTAAAAGCAAAAACTGTGTGGAATATTGAGTGGTCCACGCAGTTTGGCTGATCTGACAATAATTAATGCTTTTTATGTAAACGATAAAGTGGATATTGATTTATTGAATGCTTTTTAAAAACGCAAAAAAATTATATTATTCCATTATTAGCTATACAGGGTGTAACAGAACTCGATGTACAAGCGGGAAACTGGTGAATCTACATCGTATTTGGAGACGATTGTGTAATATGACTTTTTATTCTGAGCATGAAAAAAAATTTGTTTTTTTCTTCTAACAAAAAGTTTTTATAAGTATGACAGATTTAGTAAAATTGCTCAAATTCTTATTAAAACGCGTTTTTTAATGTTGTTCTCTTTATGGATAGTATTAATTTGACTAAATACATGAAATTTAATAACAATTTGCCAAAAAAAATCGGAAAAAAAATCAACTTCGTACTCAATTTTTTCGAAAACTAAGGGTAAATAAATCAAAGAATTTTTATTCTACAAAATGGACTCCAAATATTATGTAGATTCACTGGTTTCCCGCTTGTACATCGAGTTTTGTTACACCATGTATTAACAATTTCCTGTGTGCAAACATACGATAAAAACTTATAATCGCGCTTAAAAAATACCCATTTAGCGTGTCTTTTGACAGACTGTACATTTTTCTGAACAAGAATCTGTACATTTTTCTGAACAGGAAACTGTACATTTTTCTGAACAAGAAACTGTACAGTTTTCTGTCCAGTATTAAGTGCGCATAAAATGCGTCTCCTGAAGAAAGATGAATCTTTTTAGCTCTCACGTAGAAAAATATTATCTGTTTAAATCTCTCCCACGCCCGCGACCCCGCCATGATCCGTTAACTGTATCTTAAGTTGAAAATTTTCGTGGGGTTGAACTCAAACTATACAAAATGTAATATTATGTAGTAAGTAATACGCAACGGGCGGTATTTTCGTGACAATAACCGCCACCCCCTTTCTCCATCGTAAATCGTATGGAGTGTTCCCGCGTCACACTTCGCAGATAACTTAGGAAGAAAGTTAAGTATCTCTGAGATTGTATGTTGTTTATTTTGAAAATTAATGGTAGATAATAACATTTTACAATAGGTAATTTCGTGTTTATTGTTTCAAAATATTTAACTGTTTGTGTGATTTGTTTTTAGTTAAACAATGTGCGCAATATCAAAATAAATTTTCCATTTATCGTTTTTCTTTTTTCAAATTTATTTACATTTCACATTTAATGTATAATCACAATAGTTATTTTATTTATTTATTCAAATTTAAAAAAATACATTTTACTGCCTAACTAGGCCCTAGACCCGTTTTAAAGCATATATAAAATTGACATACTTACATGTTTTTTTTTCATACATTGATACATTGCATACAATAAATGAAATTAATTTAAGTAAATAAAATTAACTAACTAACTAACCATCACGCCGTTTCCCCGTAGGGATAGGCAGAGAGGATAGAATGCCATACCACTCTTGTTGATTATTCCAATTTTTCACATGTCCGCTTTCAAGTACTTGTCGTACTCGATCATGCCATGTCTTTCTCGGCTTCTACACCCAGGCGCACTTGGATTATAGCTTCTTTTAGTTCTTTCAACACTCATTCGCTACACATGACCAAACCATCGTAAAAACCCTTTCTTAATTTTGTCGATAATGCTTATCTCAGCCTTAAACTCTGCTCTAATTTGGACATTTGTACATAAATGAAATTCAATAAATTAATAGTACAACAATCAACTAATACTCAATTCAGAAAATGAGGATATCTTTAGGCAATTAAACAAAAGATGGCGACTCACTCAGTAGAGACCCATGACGATGATCTGGCCCCGACTCACTAGATAATCCAATGCCCTGACTCGACCCTGAATCAATCATCAACTTATGTAAACATTTTATAGTAACTATTTGGCGTCCGCCTTGTGGTGTAGTGGTTAGCACGTTTTTTGTAGATAAACGGATAATTTTTAAGACGGTACAAACACGTTTCTAGTCGGTATCTAAAATGTGTAAAAAAAAACATCGATGTAGTGTGCTTGATTCCAGGGAGAAAATCGAGGACTACGATTGTGTGGAGACATAGCTATTTCTCTGATAGCATATCTACATTATTACACAAACTTTAATGTGGAAAATGTTTAATTGGTTGGCAGATAGTGAAAATGGCGGAAAATGTTTTATATCCAGTTTCAACTATGAATAGTTGGGATTAACGTTGTAAGTTGACAGATATGTAATTGAATTAATTGTTTGTCAGTGCTGTCATTTAATTAGAGCAGACACATTGAGCTTGTCTGCAAGTACAATTTATATGTAAGGTGTAATGAGTTCTCTCGACACTCGGGAGAACATACCGTTTATAGCTCACAGGATATTACAGTCTCCTACATTACCGACTGTCTCTGTCAAGCGTCTCCACGTCTCCACCACCGGTTATACTATAATAATAATAATAAGGAGATCTATTTAACTAAGTTAAATGGATCTCCTTATTATTAAGAAACGCAGTTGGTGAGGCAACAGACGCCGCAACTCACGGTATCTACAGTCGTCCAGCGAAGGCGCTCCGGGCTGGCTATGCCATATAGGATAGGTACTAGGTATGCCTCCCAAGATCCTCAACCATGCTTGCCCCTTTTTTACAACCCATTTCTAGGCGTCTTAGACGTTCACTGTTGACAATCCGTCGGTAGTTTGCGTCAGAGCTGCGGGACTTGGACCTGACTTGGCGATAACTGGCGGCCGATCGCTTGGATTATTTTAATTTTTATTTATTTACTGAAAGATCCATTTTAAATACATAGTTAAGCATAAAAGGGATAACGAAGCAGTAAAAATTAGTGACAGAACATTAAATTGGTGAAGGTAAGACAGTTAGAATAAAATGTGGACACACTCATGACAGGATCGGGTCTACTTCAGTGAATGTTTAAATCTTGATAGACTTACACCGAAGAAGTCCAGATCCCGTCTTGAGTTTACAATACGACACAATCGAGACAATGGGGCATGAAAACCAAAGTTAGTTTTGTAGTGACTAAGGAACAGCACGTCATCATTTCTAAACCTACGGACTAGGGGCAGTTTGGGGAATGCATATGCTCCACATAGGGAGCGGATATTGAATGATGATGACAAAGTGTGTGTTACAAACATTGAGCTATCTGCTATTATTTTTCTCTGTTTGCGGTCTAGTTAATCTAGACTACAGACTACAGGATGTTACGAGAAAGCGTGTTTCCGCCTGAATGTCCTATTTGCATATTGAGCAGCTAACTACAGGGTGTAACTGATACTAACAGCTGTTCCAATCTTCCTCCTTCGCCTTTCCACTCCTCCCTATACCGCATTCCTCATAACATCCGAATAATTCTATTGCTCTGATCGTATATAACAAACACTGTGTATATATGTCTATTTTTCGTGAATAGGGAACGTAATGGTGCATAAGGCACTGCATTTAAATACCAAGTGCCAAGAGCAATAATCCAAAAGAAGTAAACGATTAGAAAATACAAGTTTCCACTGTAATTTATGATCAAAATGTACAAATTAATTATTTCTTACGATGTTTCTCACGTAAAAGTAACTTCTTCACTGTATTGGTACGCTAAGTGCAGTGTACGAGTACCATACCTTGATAATTGTTTACATGAAGGTAAGATGATCGAACTTATACTTCAGTGCCAGTCCAAGGTATCGTACAAAAAATATATGTGTGAAAAAAACACATTTTAAATCAATTATACTTCATGTTCATCCCCTACGGTAATCGAACCCACGACCGCATGCATGATAGCCCAACGCTCTAACCACCACAAAACGAGGCATACAAACTTAACTCTGATAAACCTATTAAAAAAACATGGTTTAATTAGTTTACTACTACTTTCCCTCGGTATCTACTGTCATCCGGCGAAGGCGTTTCGGCTGGCTAGGCCATATACTACGTATGCCTCCCGAGAGCCGCCACCATGCTCGCCTACTTTACAAAGCATCAGGTTGTCGGCGTCCTGGTCGTCCACTGTTGACAATTCGACGGCAGTTTGCGTCAGAGCTGCGGGACGTGGACTTGACTTGGGAGGATGCACGGGATCTGGCGGCCGATCGCTTGGCCAGGAGGCAGTGTGGATTCCATATGCTCCACATAGGGAGCGGATATGGTATAATGATGATGATGATGACTTTCCCTTATCGGACTTTGGGAGGGTCCGATGCCTTGCAGGAAACCCGCTTGCACAGCGCGGGTGTAAACTGTGCGCCTCTCGATTTAAGCTTAGACTATGATGTTCTCTGCGTAATCTATAGATGATGTTTGTGTGAAAGCACTAAAAATTTCCCTTATCCACCCCCCAATGGCGCATGGGTACTGCATTGTTACACCAAGTGCAGTGAATCTCGATTATTTGTTTTTATAAAGACAAGATGATCAGTCTTACGCTTCAGCGCTAATCCGAGGACGAAAATAATATTACGCAATGCGTATATTATAATATTACCCAACCAAAGAATTCTACTAAAACGACTTTGTATAATGATAAAAATCAGAATTTTACGACCAAAACGTGAGACTGTTTGAAAAGATAAGACATCAAAAGACCCATCGAATCTATAACACTTTAAAATGGCGATAATTCAGTTGATTGTTGTTGGAATGTGTTTCTGCGAGTGGCGGCAGGTCGGAAGTAAGGGTGCCGGAAGTGGGCAATGTAGCGGAAGTGACGTCATTACGGAAATTGGCCGGATATCCGTTACTTGATCGCGCAGGGCATGAGAATATTACAGAAGAATGAGATAAGATTTATGGAGCGGATAAAGAATAAAGAGATGTTATTCTTTTAACTTTGTACCACGTAATCAAAAATATTCACGCAATGCATCATTTAGAGATATCGTTGGGTTAATAACATTTTAAGAAATAGATTCATTATAGCTATAACTACTTGAATCACTCAATTTGAACTGCCCCGAATTAATCCAACTGATTAACTTCCGGGTACCATCTAGATATACGCGATATAATGCACTTTTTGCATCTGACAGTATGAGAACCAACTACCTAATGCATTCGCCCATCAACCGCATTCATAGACTTGGAATATGCTGATGTGTGCGATGTATTGCGTGTTGGTCCCGTATTGTCTTGTAAGTTAAATCTAATTAAACATTTTTTAAATAATTATATTAAATAAAATTCGTAGTACATCATGTTGTAATACATTAAGTGGCCACTTAACCCAGCCAATGACAGGTCATAAGCCCTGTAAACGCCTAGATAATCCACATTCGTTTCCAGAGTTTCTCTGTCTCTGTTGGGGATATCAATAATATCTGATATTAGCCCAGCATGGGTATAATCCAGTAATTTGTCTACAAGTATTTCAACACATTCAAAATGTTGTTAAAAATAAATAACTTGATTTGGATTAAACTGCTTTTGGTAAGTTTTTGACTGGGCGACGATTTGAGGTTTCCATTCTGTCTCTGTTGGGATATGAACAATATATTTTAACTCATCATCTCAGCCCGTTGAGGTCCACTGCTGGACATAGGCCTCCCCCTGCCGTCTCCACTCCTCCCGATCCTGCGCCGTCCCCATCCACTGTCTTCCAGCAGACTTCCTGATGTCGTCCACCCATCTCATCGGTGGACGTCCTTGAGGCCTCTGGTTCCTCGGTCTCCACACCAGAACGCGTTTCGTCCATCTGTCGTCCGTCATTCTGGCTATGTGACCGGCCCATTTCCACTTCAACCAAGCAAGTCGCAGACCTTTGTCTGGCGTCGGATCCAATCGTTCCTTTTTCGGTCTCTTAATGTTATTCCAAGCATAATCCTCTCCGTGCTCCTCTGTGCAACTTGCAACTTATGGGAGGATTGCTTGGTCAGAGTCATTGTTTCCGCGCCATAAGTAAGGACGGGCAGAATGCATTGGTTGAATACTCGAGTATTTTAACTACTTTAAAGAAATATTTCCTATTAAATCTATTTGAGTTTAAACATAAGCCATGTAAACACCGAAGAGTTAAAAGCGCCCGAGTGGTATAATCACCTTAGGTTGGGGATATTATCTCCTTAGGTTGGGGATATTATCTCAGGAAGTAGAAACTAGGAAGTAGGTGAGTGGAATTAGGCCGACTCGCCAACATAATGAAGTGCGGTTCAAGAGAAGGAAAGTGATTGATGGAAATTTCCAAGTTCCAACTCAAAATCAATTGGGAAAACCATTTTCATTATTGAATAGTTTTAAGATTTCCGATTTCAACTATTTGAATAAGTGAATCACCCACTAAAACTATTTATAAGAGGGCCTTGACGCCTCGCCTTTATAGAATTACAAGAAATCCATACAGGGTGTAACAAAACTCGATGTACAAGCGGGAAACTAGTGAATCTACATCATATTTGGAGTCGATTTTGTAGAATTTTTTATTTTATTTGACCCTTAGTTTTAGAGAAAATTGAGTACGAAGTTGATTTTTTTTATCAAATATGACGTATTTAGTCAAATTAATACTATCCATAAAGAAAACAAAATTAAATAACGCGTTTTAATAAGAATTTGAACAGTTTTACTAAATCTGCCATACTTTTGGGAAAAGAAAAAAAAATTTTTTTTCAAGCTCAGATTAAAAAGTCACATTACACAATCGTCTCCAAATACGATATAGATTCACCAGTTTTCGGGTTGTCCTACGAGTTTTTGTTACAGTAAAATTCATAGAATGAAGTTTTTTTAGTAATTTTTAATTATATATTTTCATGCCCCATTGTCTCGATTGTTTCGTATTGTAAACTCAAGACGGGATCTGGACTTCTTCGGTGTAAGTCTATCAAGATTTAAACATTCACTGAAGTAGACCTGATCCTGTCTTGAGTGTGTCCACATTTTATTCTAACTGTCTTAGCTTCACCAATTTAATGTTCTGTCACTTATTTTTACTGCTTATTATCCGTTTTATGCTTAGCTATGTATTTAAAATGGATTTCCGTAATTATTTTATCCGAGCTCCTAAAAAATCTGTCTTGCGAACTTTTTCTGCAGTATTTTTTTTTATTAAATAAAAAAGAAGATAAGACTTCAAACGTAAGAAGATAAAACTATATGTCATTATGACATAACCATAAATAATTAATAAAAAAGCAAAAAAAATATTGTTCTTCTGTGTATCAGATCTAGATCTGGAACGAGTCGCAGATTACACAACTATAAAGATCGATTACATTTCTTAAAACTGGACAGTTTAGAAAAAAGGAGAAAAGTCATCGATCTCACTTGCTTGCATAAAATTATAAATAGTCACCTTGACACAACGCTAATAAGTGAAATCGATCTGCGTGCCAATTTACGACTGCGTAATCCAGACATTTTCAGAGTTGAGCGCTTTTCCTCCAATACAGGGTATTACAATCCTCTCTCTCGTATGTGCAGAGAGTACAACGTAATACACAGGGACAGCACTGAAGGTATGGACATCTTCGGAAGCTCCGTAGACGGGTTCAAGAAAAGGTTGTTCTTGAGATATGTGTAATCACTCTTGCTTTTATATTTACTTATATTTATATTTACTTAATCATTGTGTGTATGTCACTCAATTAAGCACGATGAGAACAATTTTAAAGGGCAATTGGTCTACCTAGGCATATTTTAAAATATTTTTTGTATTATATTTTTATCCTTTTGTCTGTTATTGTTCCTAACAAAATAAAATAAAATAAAAAATCAGTGATGATGCGAAATAAATTAATGAAATATAATAGTAGTAACAAACTTACTCTTTGTTAGGGGTCAGTTCAGAATCTTCAGGATTCCTCATCCGAAGGTTTTTCCTTATGTCCTCCGTCTCGTTAATCCTTCTGCTCTGTGATAGGGAAGCCGGGAGCAACATCGCTGTTTCTGAAAATCAAATTAAAATACTTAATTATACATGGAGTAACAAAACTCTAGGTACAACCCGAAAACTAATGAATCTACATCATATTTGGAGTCGAATGTGTAATATGACTTTTTAATCGGAGCTTGAAATTTTTTTTTCTCTCTCAAAACTTTCATTACTACTGTAGATTATGAAATTATGAAATCATATTAAAATGCTGTTTTTGATTTTGTTTTTTCCTTATAAATACCATTAATTTGACAAAATAAATTATATTTGATAACAATTTGCACAATTTATATTTCAAAAATCGAAAACTATGGGTCAAAATTGAACCGGGTTGTGGTCTAGTGGTAGATTCGAGGACTCCGGATTAGAATCTCTAGGTTCGAATCCCACTCCAGCACAACTTGTTTCTTGCTTTCTGACACAGTTATTTCCGACTATTTGAAAGCAGTCCCAAAACTAAAATATGATTTAACAAAAGGTTTTTTAATGCTTTCAAAGCTTTCATAAGTACGGTAGATTAAGTAAAATTAAACGAATTCCTGTTAAAATTAAATTTTTGCCTTTATTTTCCTAATACATAGTATTAATTTGACTAAAAAGATTAAACATTCTATAGTAATTTGTAAGAAATTTTCGAAAAAAATTCTACTTCATACTCAATTTCCTCGAAAACTATGAATCAAATTTAAAAAAATTACTCTACAAAATCGTCTCCAAATATGTTGTAGATTCACTGGTTTCCCGCTTGTATATCGATTTTTTTTACACGGTGTTTTAACTTCACTTCACAATATTATTTTTATGTACTTATATCTATATTTTCAGATCTGATTTGTAGTGGTTAGGGCGTTAGGCTTCCACGTATGAGGTTGCGAGTTCGATTCCTGTGGGGGTCAACAGGTCGTAGCCCTGTAAACGCTAAAATATCCATATATTCCTGAATTTGAAAAAAATTATACCTCATCTCTGTAGGGATATAAAAATGAAATATAACCTACTCCCGTCTTGGGATAAAATCCAGATTTGTGTACAAGTATTTGAACACGCCCAAAATGTTGTATTTAGTATTCATTTGAAATGTGATTTTTCACTTTGATATTTCATGTGCGATACCTTGGACTGGCTCTGAAGCGTAAGTCCGATCACCTTATGTTCATGTATTAAAATGATAAAAAATGCTATACACTCGTGGAACTACTAAATGCCATATGCACTATTAGGTGAGGATAAGGGGGTTAATTAATGAATTTCTAATCTTTATGAAATAAAGCACACTAACTTTGTTTTAAAATGTTTATATTTAAAAAAAACTGCCGCTACTGCATTAATTAATGAGAATTTCAAATCATTTGACATGCTAAAATCGTCAGTCTTAGGTGCATTAGGTTTGATACATGAATTTCAGTACATCCCTTAGACGAACTTGTGAAGTTCTGCGTTGTACTAAGCCCCCAGTTCTCATTTTAAACCTCCCGCGCCCCTATTTCACAGAGTAAATACAAAATCAATTACTCTTCTTTCTCCCATCCACTGATGAGATATCACGGCGCAGTATCAATATTGGAGGGGGAGCAGTTTCCATCCACCACCACCTCCTGCCATCTGCCATCCCCCACGACTATGTGTATCGCAGCAAATATCGAACAAATATCAGAGCCCTAGAAATGAAAATGCACCACTTATAATAACTAACAGTCTTCGAACAAGAATTCATTTGAGTAGAGAAGAGATATTCCATACTTGAATAATACTTCCGTGTCTGAGGTGTCTAATTACCCACTACGTCACTCACTACGTCATTAGTAGGCATCTACGTCATCACTAGACATCTACGTCACACGTTTCGTGTATTGGCCGAAGTGCTGGAGTCTTTATACCATGGAACTTGATAATAAGTGGTGTTATAAAATTAACCCTAGGAAGCGTATAATTTTAGAAAAACTTGTATGGAAACGCCTCTTCTAGTGAATTTTTGTTTGAAGCTAACAGCGCAGAGATGAGCATTCAAGAGAGAACGAGCCAAGTGACCTTGGCGCTTCTCCATACAATCGTATTCCTAGATTTTTTCCTGGAATTTAGCACTGGAGCAATGATTTTAGGTATCAACAAGAAGCGTGTTATGTATTTGCATGGCCTTATTTTTGAAGTTTACTCTATTTCATTTAAAGCCCCGATTGAATTAATAGAAAAATCGAGCGTTAACTAAAAAGCGCTCTAATATGAACCTTATAACTTACTGTACAAGAGCTATAAGCATTTACTAAATGGATGAAGTTAACGCATGGGTAATAAGGAAACCTGAAATACGATTAATTTAAAGCCCCCCTTGAATTTTTTTCTAAATTTGAGTGATTTCAAATTTTGCATTCATTTTAAAAATCCAAGATGGGGGGGGGATGCAAATTTTTTTGATGTATTTTTGATAAAATGGGCCACGATTTCCGGGAAATAGGGGTCATAATTTTAAAATAAATTAATTAAAAATAAATAATAAAAGTTAAATAAAAATACTTACTGTACTTCAATTTTTTTTTGACCAGTTAGCGCTTTCACCCTGTTACGGGCATCTTCAGACTCCCAGTATACCGCAGTATACATATTATATGAATCTTGTATTAATCCTTCTATACAATATTAAGAAGGGTAAATATTAGGCTGTACATATGTACATATACTGCGGGTATATATGATCACATGTGGGCTGTTCACGATGACATTGTGCGATGGCCATTGTTTCCAGGCCTAGTGAATAGGCTCCAGCGATTAATTACTAATCCGTCTGCAGTCCTTTAGGCCTATTCACGACAGCTTATCGCAAAATATCTTACTTGATTAAGTAATCACCGAACAAAACTGTTCAAAACTGATTTAAAACCACAACTACTCCTTTCCATTATCCACACCCATTGATGCATAGGGCACTGCATTGGTGCACAGTACAAGTGCAGTGTATCTTGATCATTTTATGACATGAAGGTTAGGTGATCAGTCTTACGCTTCAGAACCAGTCCAAGGTATCATACATGAAATATTAGTGTGAAAATCTTTTTTTTTTAAATTAATAATTTTAATGTCATTTAAATTATTATTTCATGTTGACTCCTTACGGGAATCGAACTTGCGACCTCATGCACGATAGTCAAATGCGCTACCACTGTGCTATGAGGCGAACATATAATATTATTTACGACAGCAATATTTGCTAAGGGCAGTGATGGTCACTCACACTAACAAAGATATTCATCCGTCAGTTTCTCACCTTTATGAGACTCGGAGCTACAATAACGATCTGATTTCCCGGCAAAGAGTTAGAACTTTTTTAGCACAAAGGCAATACTCCTACATGGGACCAAAATTGTATAATATTATGCCAGAAACATGGAAATGCTATTCGAGCCACAAGCTAAAGAGGTTACTGACTTCTTTCTTTAGTGAAATCGGTCGTGGAGAGTCTGAAGGATTGATGGTAGCTGTAAAGTGGCCAGAACATGTTATTATTTGAATAGATTTTTAAGATCCTCATTACTGTATTTATTACCTGTGTTTTTTTCTTACTATCTTTGTTTTTTTGTAATAATAGAACTGTATTGTTTTAAGATATCATTTTTATTATATTCTTCTTCTTTCTTTTTTTCTTTCTTTTTTTCTCTTAATTATTATTTACTATGTATTCAAATATGTTTTTACCAAGTGTTTTACAGTGATAAATCATCCTGTTTTTTTTTTTATTAATTTGTTTCCAAAAATGTTGTATTTGTAACTTGTAACATGAAACTAAAAAGTCATAAATTTGGCTGTCTTAGAACGGGGTATCAACCCTAGTTAGACAGTTAAAGTACTAAATAAATGTATAATGTTATGTATGACTATATAAATAAATAAAAAAATTAAAAAAATATTAATTACGAATTTCGCTCGCGACCTCGTGCATGCTAGCCACAGAATTGTGAATTGGTATCCAAGATGGCTTTCCACTAGAAAAAGAAATGCGAACATATACATTTTCTATTTGACATATAAAAAGTAGTGTACCCAGACGGCTACCCTGCGGCACTCCCCATACGGAATATCGTATGAATGAAAAAGTTCCTCAGGCGCTAGTATTATGTACCACGTTCATGTTAAAACAGCACACTTTATCCAGAAGCCTCCTAACTGTGATGTGATTTAATTAACTGTATTAATATTCATTTTCCTCGCGTTAAGGGGAGTTCTCACTCTGCACTATTAATTTGGAACGAATCATTATTTCAGCTTTGAAATCTTCCCTTTTTTATTTTAATTCAAGTTAATAAATACCCAATGAAAAGGCATAAAATAATTCCAACAAAGAAATGTAAAAGACATGGCAGATAAATCGAAATTAGTTGTAGTATTGTATTTTTATTTTTAAAACTAAATCTACGCTATACTAATTAAGGACCGTACCAAAGTTTTATAAAAATATTGGCAAATGATTAAGTGACAAATTATTTTTTTTCCCTGCTAAACTTTATGATATAATATGCAGATCAGATACGAGATCAATTAAAAATATCTTATATTTCTTCAGTAGTAGATGAATAAAAGTAAAAATAATATTTAAAAATATAAAGCAATTTAAAATTTGGAGAGACATCAGGCGTCTTCTAGTAAGTAAATTAGTTTAGATGAGCCTTACCTACACCAACAAAGATTGATTGCCAAAAATGCTTAACAATCTTCTCAACAAATGTCGCCAGTGAGAAAATCACTTGTAAGTGAAACGTGGCAGGATAATTCATACTAATAGATGTTTCGAAATTTGTCATGTATGGATAGGCGGAATGGGGAATGTTGTAATACATCAAGTGGCCACTTAACCCAGCCAATGACAGGCCATAAGCCCTGCAAACGCCTAGATAATCCACATTCGTTTTCAGGGTTTCTCTGTCTCTGTTGGGATATCAATAATATCTAATGTTTATTTACTTAAACATGATGTGAACGATTTTAAAGGACAATTGGTTCTACCTATCTCTTATAATCTAACTAACTAACTAACTAACTAACCATCACAACATTTCCCCGTAGGGATAGGCAGAGAGGATAGAACGCCATACCACTATGTCCTGACATACTTCCTTTGCTTCCTCTACATTCATACATCTTCTCATGCACATACGCCGATTATTCCGACTTTTCACACATGTCCACTTTCAAGTACTTGTCGTACTTGGTCATGCCTTGTCTTTTTCGGCCTTCCTCGGCTTCTACATCCAGGCACACTTGCCAGGTCTTATAATCTCTCTTGTATAATGTCTTATATCCAATATTGTCTGTTATCGTTCCTTAATAAAGTACATAATAATAATATATTTTCTGGATATTATTATTCAATGATTTTTTCTGCTGGATATTATTATTTAATGACACAGAGTGATTACTCGGCTTTAGTGAAAGATTGAACTATGAGAATATCCATTATATCTGAGTTCGTTCCCCTCGTAACGAA
The DNA here is from genome assembly GCA_022494985.1 of Micrasema minimum. Lineage (NCBI taxonomy): Eukaryota > Metazoa > Arthropoda > Insecta > Trichoptera > Brachycentridae > Micrasema > Micrasema minimum. Next base: position 22,500 of record JAGVSP010001419.1, read on the forward strand.
GTAATTAATTAATATTAAAATAACACTACACAGCCAGCTTTTCGATTAAGTATAACATCGTATTGCTTCCATGTCTGATTATTAAATTTATCAAATATATAATATTGAAATATACACGTTTATTCGTTTGCCTAAATATTTTATTAAATTTATCAAAGGTACTTACAGTTTACTAAAGAAATATGTACATAAGGTATGAATTTTAAATTTCTGACGCTGGCTTAAGATTTACCTACATATATTTACCAACATTTCAAATGTGTACAAATACTTGTAGACAAATTACTGGATTCTATCCGTTATTTCAACAGATACAGAGAACCATTTTTTTTTAAATAAAATAAAATTTAATGTTAGTTTTGTATTAGCTCTGATGATGGTACGGTGGTACCGAAACTAGTTAGTAATAACTCAATTAAAAAGTGAATAAAAAAACAAAGTGATTTTTATTTTATTTAAAAAAAAGTTTACAATGATTTACAAAATTTATGGTGATAATATTAATAAGGTACAGAGAACGCCAAGAACCTGATGCCTTGTAAAATAGGCAAGCATGGTTAAGGCTCTCGGGAGGTATACGTAGTATATTATGGCCTAGCCAGCCGAAACGCCTTCGCCGGATGACAGTTAGTAGATACCAAGGGTTGCTGTATCCGTTGTCTCACCTCTGTGTTCCCTACAAAGTCAACCACCGCACACCTAAAATTCAAGACACCTATTCTCAAAACTCAGAAGTCTGCTATCTAAACTGACTAACTGACTAACTAACTATCACGCCATTTCCCCGAAGGGGTAGGCAGAGAGGATAGAACGCCACACCACTATGTCCTTGCATATTTCTCTTGCTTCCTCCACATTCATACGTCTTCTCATGCACGCACGTCGACTATTCCGACTTCTTGATTTCTCAGCCTTCCTCGAATTCTACATTCAGGCACAGTCGCATCATATATTTTTTTAGCCGTTCTTTCATCATCCATTTGCTCTACATGACCGTAATTTATACGGGCAGTTAATTATTTATTTATTTATTTTGATATATACGGTACTATTGTACCTTTTACATAAATATGTATAAAAAAACACATCAATTTAACAAGTTGTTATAAACTACTTACATAGAAAAATGTTAAAAGAATGTTATATAAAAAATAAAAATAAAATAAATGTTATCTGTATCTGTAAGACCACTTACAACAAACATTTTGGTTTTTCCAAATCCTATAAAAATGTAAAACATTAAACATATTGAAAATAAACAATAACATAAATAACATAATAATATCTTTTCATCCAAAACATGACGTTCTATGGGCTAGGAGTAAATTTGTTATTGCCAATTTACATTGTTCTAGCGATATATTATAGAAATCAATATTGGTGGCATATTCATTACTAGTATTTTGGATTCTAAATATGGGAGTGTTAAAATGAGCTACCGTCCGAGCATATTATTCCGGATTGTAAAGGATTTTTTTGTCCTGTAAATAATAATAATTATTGTGCTACTCTCATAAACCAGGGATTAGGAAGGGCATAACTAATGCAAACAGGAATTCCGGGATTCCTACCGGTAATCCCGCATTTTGTACAAGAATCCCGCATTTTGTACAAGAATACCGCATTTTGTAGAAGAATCTCGTATTTCAGCCCAGATCCGCTCGGGCTTAGCATATTTATATTATTTTTACCTGCTAAACAAAAGACACCCGTATATCAAGGATTTAACCTTAAATTCGCCACAGCCCACCCAGTCAGGGCAGCTGCTTTTAAAAAATACATTACTTAAAAATGGTTTACGGTAATCTGCTTAATTAATTAGTAAAATTAATCTGCCGCAGTTGGCATGGTGACTAACGCATTGGGTTACCATGTGAGAGATTCGGTGTTTGATTCCTGTGAGGATAAATTTTAAATTATACACTTTCATATGAAAATAATGTTGGAAGCACTTACTTTGTAGTTGTTCATTATAAACCATTTAAATGAAAACACTTTGTTTTTAACTAGTTTTTTAATTTTTTATTAAAACTCCCGACCGGTTTTGAAACAACGACTCTTTGTCAAAGGTACAAGAATGAATGAAATTGGATAATGAAGTAAGTTGTGTCAGTGCATATGTTCAATGGTCAGGTCTATTGTTTGTCTAAGGTTGAGAGATGAATGGATGGGTGGGTAATTTATGACTTTTTTTTTTATTTTTATGGATTAGATATCTTTAAGTTAAGAAGTTATACACTTTAATTTTAAAAGAATGTATTTATGACGTCAATGCAGTTCCTTTAAAACTTAAAATCAAGTTTTGTCGTAAGGTACTGAATGAATTAGTCAATTTTTGTCGGTTGGCACCAACCAAAAGGAGGACATACAGTAGGTAAGGGAGGACAGGAGGACAATTTATAGAAAAGGAGGACATGTCCTCGTTTAGGATACCACCTGGCAACCCTATGTATACACCGTGTGACAGAACTTGATGTACAAGCGGGAAACCAGTGAATCTACGTCATACTTGGAGTCGATTTTGTGGAATAAAATTTTTTGATTTGACCCATGGTGTCCGTGCCTGAGGTCGCGGGTTCGATTCCCGTAGGGGGTCAACATGAAATATTTATTTACATGAGACTTTCATACTAATATTTCATGTGTGATACCTTGGACTGGTACTGAAGCGTAAGACTGATCATCTTGCCTTCATGTAATAAAATGACCAAGATACACTGCACTTGGTGTACCAATGCAGTGCCCTATGCACCATTGGGTGCGGATAAGGGAAAGTAGTAGTAGTAGTTCGAGAAAATTGAGTAAAAAGTTGTTTTTAAACAATTTGTTATTAATTATGATTTATTTAGTCAAATTAATACTATCCCCATAGAAAACAGTAGCAAAAAGCGAATTTTAATAAGAATTCGTTCAATCTTACTTAATCTGCGGCATTTCTTAAAAACTTTTAGGGTCTGATTGAAAAATCATATTCCACATTTGACTCCAAATAGGATGTAGATTCACCAGTTTTCGGGTTGTACAACGAGTTTTGTTACTCCATGTATACCTAGTACGAATTTTAATATCGTTCTCAGTAGCACCTAGCATTAGTAAAAATTTAAGTACTATTGCACTTCGCTTATCCAAAACAATGGACAAGACAAATATTTAGTTGGGACAAAATATCACGTCTCGTGCATAAGCCCCGGGCTCCATAGAACAAACAACAATATAACTCTATCTACACGGAGATATCTGGCCTATTAGGCCACGACCCACCACACAAGCGGTTAGCATGTTTACATATAATACAGAGTAGCCTACCACCTACCACCTACCACCTACCACCGCCCATCGGAGTACTAACTCTAAGCGGAACTTACTTCCGATATCGGTTAGGACTTGCCCCGTTCCTGTTAATAGCTGTAAAGTGATAGGTTTAGGGATGAGCGATATTGAAAGAATATCGATATCGGTAGATATTATCGATAAAATATTGATTGTCTCGATTGTGTAAGCCTAGCTAATTTATTGTAAACTCAAGACGGTCCCGTTCTTCAGTGTAAGCCTATCAAGATTTAAACATTCACTGAAGTACACCCGACCCTGTCTTGAGTGTGTCCAAATTTTATTCTAACTGTCTTAGCTTCACCAATTTAATGTTCTGTCACTTATTTTTACTGTTTGTTGTCCCTTTTATGCTTAACTATGTATTTAAAATGGATTTTTTACGTAAATAAATAAATAGATATTAAGAGCACACTCCTCGATTTTTTTCCTGGAATTTAACATTAGAGCAATGATTTTTTCACACATTTAAGTATCGATCAGATGCGTTTTTGCCTGTCTTTGCATTGTCATATTTTTTAAATAATTTACTTTTTAAGCAAATGAAATATTTAAAAAATAAAAAAATGCAAACACTCATCTGGTCGATATCTAAAATGTGTGAATAAATCATTGCTCTAATGTTAAATTCCAGGGAGAAAATCTAAGCATACGTTTTGTATGGGAAAGCGGCCGCGAGTCACGTGTTGGATGGAGTATGCTCTTAACTCTGTTACCTCCATTCGGGGAAATGGTGATTGTTTGTTATTTATATCGATTTTGAATATCGTAATAAATAGGAAAATTGAGTTGAGGTCCAAAAAAAAGTCGCGGTTTTCAGTGCCTCTGGTTCCGCCACGACGAGAACTCTCTGGTAACTTCGTCCGAACGAGGATCGGAAAATGGAAGAAGGACTTACCAGAGCTGGACTCAACAAGGGCGGGAAATGACGAATGAAGGACCACCAGGAAGGGTGAAGTATCCTGGCATACTCTGGAAACACCACGTCGAACTGGCGCGGCGGGACACAAACGAGGGGCACAGGACACTATAACTCACTTTCACCGAGGGGGGTCGGGAATTGGTTACTGGGAAGCTTGGAGATGGATGGCGAGTATGACGAGGGGATTTTGATGGAAAAGAACTAAGGAAGAACAGGTATTGGATTTCACAAGAAGAACGGATGATCACGAGGTCGAGGTAATGTTGCTGCGCTGAGCGGGGGTTTTCGAGACTACCGCGGTGTTGCAAATAAAGTGACAAAAAAAACGGGGACTGGAATGGATGAAGGTAGGGAATACATTTTGGAAGGAATTCAAACTATCCATTTTCACCAGAGAGTATCAATAATGGCCAAACCAGTCTCAAAACCTAAAAATCCTAAAAAAAAGAAAAAATCGGTATGTTCGTATCCACCTAAAATCGGCGGCCTTGAGAATTTTCAGAAACTTGGCAACACTGGTCATCAGACTCCGATGTCTCTTACTACCCGCTATTTTAGATACTTTTGTACCATCATCGGTGACCCTTTATTATGTTTAGACTTCAACCCCGTTGTCAGAATCACGTTGTATCAAACATCGATATACTTTCCAATCGACATTATGCTCCGATCATCGATATGTCGATATTTTATGAAAGACGTATATTTCGTGTTAAGCCCGTAGGAGAATCGAATTTACGACCTCATGCACGGTAACCAAATGCGCTACGACTATGCTACGATGGCGGATAATTTATAGGCAAAATATAAAAATCAAAATATTGATATTTTCCATCTCGATATCAACATTTTGCAAAATATATATTTTAAAATTTATATTTATTTAACCACCTCTACAGGCCAATAGGTCCAATTACAGAAGGGAACGTCACCAACACCCGGGCTTGAGAAAAATCGCTTTTGATTTTTGCCACCAAATCGATATATATCGCGCATCCCCTTAACCTTTTAGTGCACAAACTGTACGAGAATTATTAGCAAGTTATTGTTATGCCTGTATCAAGTATTAAGGATAGCAAACTTCCCCGTAACTACATCAGTTGCTCGATCACAGATCAGTACCGACTCGGTAATAAGCGACGTGATAACGATTTTCTTACCCATGGATGTTTAACGTTTTCGCGATCACAATGGAACACGCGTTAAAAGTTATCGATCGGGATTATTAAACGAGCGCATACTAGTCGCGAGCCATTTCCGAGATATATCTTATTCGCACAAATCTTCATTCAATCTTTATTATAATTTAGCCGGTTTTCGGCAAGCCAATATTGAGAAAAGCAGTCGAAATAATAAAAAATCCGTCAAGCGCGATGATTTGACGTTTGACATAAGGCCGCGATATATAGCGTAATTCGGCTCCGCTCGGCTCCGCTCGGATCAGATCGTCAATGCTCGCGGTATTAAACGTTATGTCATTGGGATCGCTCAAATCGTTAGCGTTAGCACGTGAATAGCACGCTTTTTAACTACGTCGATAGTTATCTGTGCTTGAGCTACAAGGGGTCGCAACATTAATACTATTCGAATTTTACAACTTTACAGCTTCGCGTTTGGTTGAAAGCCCAAAAGAAAAATACCCTAGAAAAACACATGTTATTAAATCTAGCAACACTTAGTTTATAAGGTCGCGGGTTCGATTCCGTAGGGGGAAAACATGAAATATCTATTTACGTGTAATTTTCATATTTATTTCATTTGTGATACCTTGGACTGGTAGCGTATGACTGATCTTCGTGAAATAAAATAATCAAGATACATTGTACTCGGTGTATTGATTGCAGTGCCCTATGCACCACCGGGTGCGGATAAGAAAAAGTAGTAGTTCATTAAACAAGATTCGTATTTGTGAACAAATTATCTGCTAATTCATGGTAGACATTTTTTTAGCTAATAATTTTGTGAAATTTATGTTAGAAGCACTCACATTCATTATACATATACTATTATATTTAAATTAACTATTATACTTTAAAAAAAAGTAAAACCTGAGTAAAAAGCAGTTAAAAACAAAGTGTTTCATTTAAATAGTTTATTATAATTTGGTTTCTACTTTTTTTTTTCAACTGGGTATTACAAGATTGCAAGATTGATTTGGTGGATACCAAAAACAAAGTCAAAAGGTTTTACAGTATCTTATTGTGACGTTCAGTTGTCATATTATTATATTTAGTTTTACTTACATTTAAATATGATTTTCTGGTATGAAATTGAGATTAGAAAAAATATTAAGCAATCTGCTATCAACAATTGAAATCATAAAACATATTTGAAACTGTGCATTTTACTATCTGAGTTAATTTAATGCTAAATTTAAGTTTACTAAAAAACGTATCTTCTTTTCTTTTATATAATTTTTAAATAAATAATATATACCTACATAACATACATTTAATGAAAATTTTATCTAAACTTAGACAAGAATTTTATGTGGTTTAAAAATACATATTTAGTATCCAAGAGAATAACAATGAATATTAAATGTTTAATGAGATTCATAGAATACCTTTTAATTTAGACTTAGATAAAAATAAATTAATAATAAAAACTAATGAACTGCATAAATATGTACATCGTGCTCGGTATGGTTGAATTTCCATGATACAATAGTATTACTGAACTAATGGTTAAATAATGGCTTGATAATGGTTGCAAGTACCTGAAGATTGTTAAAGGAGTACAAAACTAAAGATTGGAGCACTTAGTTAGCTTTGCTCAAAGCTAATGATCATAGTTCCCAAATATCTCAAGTGGAACTCTCTGACTTCGCAACTTCTTGTCGAACATCTAACTTCTTCCAACTTCCATGCAGCTATTATTAATGGGCTCGACTGGGAATCGATATAGAACTCTAGACAGGTCCATAATACTTACAGTGGAACTCTCAAAACTCGGAAAGTAAGCCAGCCAACATACCCCGGGGAAAAGATAAAGGAAACAGTGGAAATGTTGTGCAAAAATGTGGAACTCCGAACTAGGGACATTTACATAACGGCTTTTTAAATTATTTTTTACATCTAACATGTAATCTTCCTAATGCATTTCCATTCTAATGCCCACATTATACGGGACAGAAAACTCTAAAGCCCGCTATATATGGGACAGTTTACTACACAGTTTTCTGTGCAGTCTGAAAACGGTGCTAAAACTGCATGAAAAACTGTGTGCTAGTGTCAGATTTAAGCTGACATGACAGTCAATGTTTTTTATGTAAACGTTTAAGTAGACATTGGTTTATTGAATGCTTTTAAATACGTAAAAAAACCAATAACATAGTTACATTATTAGCTAAATATACAATTTCCTGAGAGCAAACATACTTACAATCGCGTTTCAAAAATACACATATTGACAGAAGTTTGACAGACTGCACAGTTTTCTGAACAAGAAACTGTGTAGTTTTCTGAACAAGAAACTGTCTCATATAAAGCAAGCATAACATGTAATCTTCCTAATGCATTCCATTCTAATGCCCACATTAGCGGGACAGAAAACTGTACAGTATATTTGCAGTTTCTTGTTCAGAAAACTGTACAGTCTGTCAAAAGCCACGCTAAATATGTGTATTTTTTAACCGCGATCATAAGTTATTATCGTATGTTGCATAGAGGAAATTGTCAATATAGCAAATAATGTAAATATTTTTTTTGTTATAAACAACATTTTGAGTGTGTCCAAATACTTGTAGACAATAACTGGATTTCACCCATTACGGGCTAATAATTACAATTTGACATCTCAACAGAGACGAGAAGTTTGGAAGGGAATATGGATATCTAGGCGTTTACAGGGCTTATGACCTGTTATTGGCTGGGTTAAGTGGCCACTTGATGTATTATTACAACATTCCACATATCACCTAGTATTTAATGTCCATATTTGCCAATTATCAGAACTTGTATATTTCACTGTATATATACAAGTTCTGATAATTGATTTCACTGTATATATTTCACTGTATATACAAGTTCCGATAATTGGCAAATATGGATATTAAATACTTGGTGAAATGAGGAATGTTGTAATACATCAAGTGGCCACTTAACCCAGCCAATAACAGGTCATAAGCCCTGTAAACGCCTAGATATCCATATTCCCTTCCAAACTTCTCGTCTCTGTTGAGATGTCATTGTTTGTTTTTTACGTTTATCAAAGCATTTAATATATCAATATATACATAAACGACATCAAAAACATTAGTTGTCAGGTAAGAAACTGTACAGTTTTCTGTAAAAAGTGCGCTTAAGGTTAATAATCGCGAGTCTTATCAAATTTAAAAATATGGTAGACACATAATATTTCAATTAAATTCGCTTTTAACCCTTATTTGACATCTGAAATGCCGGAAGAATGCAACGAATTCGAAAAAAATATATTTATTTTCAGAAATAAAAAAAATAATCAGATATTATTGATATCCCAAAAGAGACAGAGATACTCTGGAAACGAATGTGGATTATCTAGGCGTTTAGAGGGCTTATGACCTGTCATTGGCTGGGTTAAGTGGCTTCGAATTCGAATAACGAATTTGTTGCATGCTTAACAATCTTCTTAACAGATGTCATTAGTGAGAAAATCACTTGTAAAGAGAAACGTGGCAGGATAATTCATACGAATACATGTTCCGAAATTTTTCATGTATGGTTATCAGCTGATGGGCGGAATGGGGATTTATTATTTTTTTTTAAATTTATTTTCGAAAGAAATTTTTTTGTTTACAAATAAATACAATAAAAACACATATACATACATTAAAAAAAAATAAACAAAAATCCCACCAAGGCCACCTGTTTGTGAGTATACTGTGAAAGTCGAACAGTATGCATTTGTTGTAATACATCGAGTGGCCATTTGACAGGTCATAAGCCCTGTAAACGCCTAGATAATCCACACTCGTTTGCAGAGTTTCTCTGTCTCTGTTGGGTTTTCGATAATATCTTACATTAAATTTCAATTAAAATTATCATTTAACATTTATTTGACATCTGAAATGCCGGAAGAATGCAACGAATTCTAAAAAAAATACATTTCATTTTAGAAATAAAAAAAATTATCTTCGTTTAACTTCTCTGATCTATTTTTCCTTATCCTTTAATCAGTATTACAATAGATTAATTCCAATCGTGCTAAATTTATCCGCTTTGCTTTGCATTGATGCTTTTTAATCCAAGGAGTTCTTAAAATTCTTACTGTGACTTATTCTTCTAAGGATAAAAGAATTTCTACAAAGGAATTAGTCGACAAGCGGAAGATAAATCGCTCCGAAGGGAGCAAATCTCAAAACTCAAAATATTTTTAATATTGCTTAATTAAAACGAGTCCCTCGGTGAGTAAGGTCCTTGCATTGTCTTCTGTATCCTGCACTGAATAGAACTGTACAGCAGAGATCCAACAATCGTTGGTCCTTCGACCCGGATCGGCTCATTAAATCAAAAATCAAACGGTTCACTATATTTGACACAATGCTGGAGATTTTAATTACTTTCGACATTTTCAGATTCTTGCGATGGGCTAAATATTAGATATATTTCATCTTATCCTTTACGGAATTAAATTTTATTGTTTGCAGGTGGATTTATTTTATAATAAATATGAAATTTATGTTAGAAGCACTCACTTTGTAGTTATTCATTATAAAATATTTAAAAACAAAAAAAGTCGTAAATTACCCATCCATCCTTAAACAAACAATAGATCCTATAGACCTGACCATATGTACTGACACAACTTCATCATTCCAATTTCATTTATAGTACTTGTACCCTTGAAAAACCGGTCGGGAGTTGAATAAAAACAAGTAGTTAAAAATCAATGTTGTTCATTTAAATACAAAGTTTATAATAATAAATCATTTAATATTCCATATTAAGTCAAGTATTAATAGTGGTACAGCATTATATATTTACTACAAAACATTATTGAATACAAGTACTATTAATCCATCAACTGGCGGCCAACGATGGTAAAATTTCAATACATCTGTGATTTCAGATTTCCATCCTGAAATTTAGCGTCCGATCAGCATTTTTCAGTGCCCTGAAATATTGGAAATCGACCGTTGGTTTTGACATCAAAGGGCTGTGTTATGCATCTGGCAACAACTCACAGAGTTGATACCATTGTTTCAAAATAATTATATTTTACCGGAGGCAGAGATGAATTGAATATCGATTTTTTTATTATAAACGAAAATGCGCACATACTTTTGTACGAAACATCATCATCATCATCATATCCGCTCCCTATGTGGAGCATATTTATTCCACAAACTGCCTCCAGGTCAAGTAATCGGCCGCCAGCTCCCGTGCATCCTCCCAAGTCAAGCCCATATCCCGCAGCTCTGACGCAAACTGCCGACGGAATTGAACATTAGAGCAATTATTTGTTCACACATTCTAGATATCGACCAGTTGCTCGATCACAGATCAGTACCGACTCGGTAATAAGCGACGTGATAACGATTTCTTACCCATGGATGTTTAACGTTTTCGCGATCACAATGGAACACGCGTTAAAAGTTATCGATCGGGATTATCAAACGAGCGCATACTAGTCGCGAGCCATTTCCCGAGATATATCTTATTCGCACAAATCTTCATTCAATCTTTATTATAATTTAGCCGGTTTTCGGCAAGCCAAATATTGAGAAAAGCAGTCGACATAATAAAAAATCCGACAAGCGCGATGATTTGACGTTTGACGTAAGGCCGTGATATAGCGTAGATCGGATCCCCTCGGCTCAGATCGTCAATGATCGGCTTAGCGATCGCGGTATTGAACGGTATGTCATTGTGATCGCTCAAATCGTTAGCGTTAGCACGTGATTAGCACGCTTTTAACTACGTCGATAGTTATCTGTGCTTGAGCTACAGATGCGTGTTTGCATTGTCTTAATTTTTTGATATTTTATTTATCAAAGGAGATAAATAAATAAAACGTAAGTATTAATCAAAAGGGTAATCTGAGTTTCCCCTTTGCGAAAATGTTTTTACAGAGATGTCCGTGGGGAAGAGAGAATTTCAACGTATCCACCTTGAATCAGCCTTTTTCGAAACACAAAGGGACACCAGAAGGACCATTAATTTAAAAACAAAAGTGGCCACTTATCAAAGGATATCCTGGAGAGGGCTGTGTATAAAATGATGAGATATTTCGTCCAAAACCACATTTGACAAGGGGCCCGTCTGCCTGGTGACAGGTTAGCGAGGACGCGAACCACAGTGAAATATTGCCCGGGCATGAATGTTGACGCCATCTCTGGGACGGTAGACGAAACAATCTTTGTTGCGTTGTACTGTGAAGGTTTGAATGGACGAAATGGTTTGAATGTACATTTATTTTATGAAAATATTACTACAATAGTAAACTTTACATGGAAACTGCCAAATAAGGAGCGAAGACTATGGCTAAATATTGTGTCTTTTGATATTTAAACTTTTATTCAACTGTGATGACACGTATATACACACATAAATAAACAAATACAACGTGCTTGCTTTCCTTAAATAACTAACTAACTAACTAACCATCACGCCATTTCTCCGTAGGGGTAGGCAGAGAGGATAGAATGCCATACCACATTTATTCTTATTGATATTTTTAGAGAAACGATAAACTTAGAAATATATGTACGTATGTCTAGGCGTTTTAGGACTTATTTGGCTAACTTATAATTGGTTTAGTGTAAACGCCTAAATATACCGGGTGTTTCTTTTAAACTGAGACGATCAAATATCTCGAAAAATAGCCACTCTACGGAAAAAATGAAAAAATACGTAGGATTTGACTGAAACATTTTGTTCGGTTCATGATAGATGGCGTTGTAATCGACGAAGTTCATTTTTCTCAATTTCTTCTTCTTAGAACACACGCATTCGATTCTGCAATACGTTTGAAATAAAAAACATCACGTTTTCATTGGAAATACTCGAAATTCGTCATCAAAACAATTTATTAATTTAAATGGCAGGTGAATAAAATAATTTTAGCTTAAAATAAGTGTTCAAAATGATGGCCTGCAACTTCAATGCACTTATAAATGCGCATTTCAAATTATTGTACACAACTGAGAAGTGTGTTTGCAACGCCATCTATCATGAACCGAACAAAATGTTTCAGTCAAATCCTACGTATTTTTAGCCGTAAAATCCGAATCTGCAATAAAAAATAGGTGTTCCTATCTTAGTTTCAAAGTTACCCCCCGCCCCACCTACATGGAGGGGTGAGGGCTACTAATTTTAACACTAATGTATTTCCCCCGCGGTATGATTAAATTTTGATTATGGTCATTTTTTCCGTAGAGTGGCTATTTTTCGAGATATTTGATCGTCTCAGTTTAAAAGAAACACCCGGTATATCAAATTTCCCTTCTAAACTTCTCGCCTGTATTGAGTTTTTATTTAGTATTGTAAATGATTTCGTTAACTTTATTTTCTACATAAAAAAATAAAATATATAAATTAAAAAAAGTAATTAACGGTTGCGTTTCGTCAGATTTAAATTGGTTTCTCCATTGAAATGTGAAATTACCTGGTGACCGATATTGAATCACGATAAATATTTCATATGTGATACCTTCGAATAGTTGAGGCGTGAGACTGATCATCTTGCCTTCACGTAAAAAATATTTGCTGCATTTGGTGTACAAATGCAGTGCCCTATGCAACATTGGGTGCGGAACCTTTAAAATTAAAACATCCTTTATTCATCTTCTTCCCTATCCCTTTCCTTCCTTCCTCTATCCCATTTCCTGTTGTCATATTTTAGTGTATTAATCTTGTAAATAATGCAATGTAATTTTTAAGCTTTATCTTTCCACCAATACTCGGTACAATAAATGATTATCACTAAAATAACTAAGGGTTGGTTGGAAGATATTATTTAAAATCAATAAGCCCGCCCTTGTACTCTTGCTATGTAATTGTGTATGAAGTTTTAAATCAATAAAAAATCGATTTTGTTTTTATCGACTTTGTGAGTTAAGTCTGGAGATATGCGTTCATGATTCCAGTCCCGATATGAGGTCACATAGTTAGCGATGACCATGTTTCATATTTAGAGTTGACTCTACAAAGAGAAGGACCTAATTGCGCAGTGGGGCCTGGCTGTAATGCGATTCGAAACGTCAAAGGAAATAATATCATCGGAGCTTGGTACAACAATTTTTTTTGTTGATTGATTCAGCATTCACTTTGTAACACTTCATAATGAATTATGATTAAATAAAACGATGTTATGTGTTACTATTGGTTTATTCCTTAGAGTAATAACGCGCAGGCTATAGAGCGGCCCTAACGGTCAAAAACCATTCTATGATTGTCAAACACGAAGTTGGCTATAGTTTGCAGCAAAACAAATGCCAATGTTTTACAAATGCCTAATGCGGCCTTGGCATATCGACAGTAATCAACTGTCACTATCAACAGTAAACATACTTTAATTTACAAATTGATCACCTAAATTAAGAAAAACTGGTAAATAATGTAAATATGTTGATAAAAGGAAAGTTTTTATACAAATAATACCCATGTTAGGACAATATATGCCAAAATCAATGTAAATCAAAATTATTATTAATTTATCGAAATCAATTACCTGTGAAATGTGACTCCTTTAACACCTTTGACACTCTTACTGCTACAACCAAGCATACTACAATTCACCATTGCCGTTTTTGATGATTAAAATCAGGAAGTATCCACGTTATTTACTAGCAAAGCGACGAAAGTGACAGTTACGCGTCTGTTGTCAAACAAATAATAATGGCTGCCAGCAGAGTGAAGTTGTCGCTAACCAAAAATTTGCAACGCTTTTGCTCTATGGGAAACGGCGAAAGGGCCTCTCTATAGCCTGCGCGCGTCATTACTCTAAGGTTTATTCTATAGAAATAGAATTTACCTACACTACCTGGTTTCGGGAGTAAAGTTCTCCCCCAAGACCCCCCTGCCCTTACCTCCCCTCGTTACCCTTGTGTCTAGATTCTTAAGTATTGCAATTTCATTTTTTCTGTATTTTTCTGTATAAGATCTGTATTCTAATTTAGGGTCTTTTCACCAGTCGATGGGAGAACTTGACTCCCGAAACCAGGTAGTGTAGGTAAATTCTATTTCTATACAATAAACCAATAGTAACGCATAACATCTTTTTATTTAATCATAATTCATTTGGTACAACAAACTGAAGAAACTATTTTGCTTAAATTTTTGACTAATTTTTCTTTTAATTAAGATAATTTTGACAGAAAATTAGCATTTAAATGTACATAACTTTGAATGCATTATATTTGAATATAAAACGGCGAAGACAGCGATCTTATTTTTTACAATACCCAATTAAATTAGCATGGAGTTGGAAAAATAAGGATGAAAGTAAATTGAATGCAGTTGAAATGCGATCTCTCAGGCGAATGTGTGGTAAAACCATGTATGATAGGTGCACTAATGTTGAAATTAGAGCGGAATGCAAGGCTGAGATAAGCATTATCGACAAAATTAAGAAAGGGCTTTTACGTTGGTTCGGTCATGTAGAGCGAATGGATGATGTAAGAACTGCTAAAAAAATATATGATGCGACTGTGCCTGGATGTAGAAGTCGAGGAAGGCCGAGAAAGACATGGCATGATCAAGTAAAACAAGTGCTTGAAAGTGGGCATGTAAGAAGTCGGAATAATCGACGTACGTGCATAAGAAGATGTATGAATGTGGGGGAAGCAAGAGAAGCGTGCCAGGATAGAGTGGTGTGGCGTTCTATCCTCTCTGCCTACCCTTCGGGGAAATGGCGTGATGGTTAGATAGTTAGTTAAATTAGCAAAAAAATGAAACGTCCATAATTTTTCTGCCTCCCGAGAGCCTTAACCACGCTTGCCTATACTACAGGGCGTCTGTTGACAATCCGTCGGCAGTTTGCGTCAGAGCTGCGGCACGTGGACCTGACCTGGGAGGATGCGCGGGAACTGGCGGCCGATCGCTTGGCTTGGAGGCAGTTTATGGAATCCATATGCTCCACATAGTGTGACGCGGTGAACTGGGTGTGAGGAAGGGGGTGGCTGCTATGCGGGGATTTAAGAGAGAAATGAGCTTCCCCACCCTTTTGGTGAAAAGAACTAAAAATAATCAAAACAATTTTTCCTCTCGGAATTTGACTTGACCCCTCTTCCACACAACCCGCTCATCGATCCACCAGCTATCCCAGTCGGGAGACTAGAGAAAACAAAATGCTCCAAAAATAATATATGTGAGGTTAAATCCTCAAAGTCTCAAATTACGTCATCCATTCGTACCCTGAGGCTGGGATGTTGAACCAGAGTGAAACACTGCTTTGTTAGATACAATAAATATATTTCATTAAATAGTCACAGAGCTAATAAAAATATAATAATCCATACAAGTATACTCTCTCGCCGTGCGTTTCAAGCAGCTCAGACGCAAACCAACAAAATATTTGGCGGAATTCCACCTTTATAAACAAACCAAAGAAACCTAATTTAGTTGCAACAAAGAATAAAATTAATTTGAATATTTACTGATTTTAATTTCTCTGAACTTCATTACAACATGGAGGATGTTTTAGTGGGAGATTTTCTGCTAAGTTGGTAAATACTGCGTCATGGCGCAATCTACAATTTATTCTATCGACAAACATATTGGGCAAACATTAATACTCCCAAGGAATGCAAAGCAATTATTAAATTATTCTAAATGATGATTTTCAATTTGAAAATAATGACATGGATGGACCAAAGCTAAAGACCGTTGACACTTCATTACATCCGGTGGTAAAAAACATGATGACAATCTTCAATATCTTCCCGCCTTCTTCCGTGGACTTGGATGGGCGCGTGGCCTAGGCGCCGCCCTCAGCGCAGCTGCACCTTCGCGAGCCTCCTTTGCGTCATCCTTTTGTCTGGCTATACCGGGGGTTCATCAGCGAAACAGCGGACATGTTGTGCTCGTTGCGATGACCACGGCACTTCCGTCGGGGGGGTAGATCTCCCAGTCATCGAATGCGAATTTTACTCCGCGATATTCTGCATACCATCCAAACCTCACATTCCTCGTGGCGGAGTAATACCGTCAACCTCTCACGGGAATTGCCATCAAAATTATAAAATGGTACACAAAAGTTCTTTTGTATCACAAGAACTCAAAATGGTGGTGGTTGTGTGAATTTAATAAAGTAAAAATAAAAGATGAAAAATGGAAGTAATAAATAGAAGAAAAAGGAAAGGATTCCTGTGGAAAAATGTCGCAATGAGTACGATGCTTAGCAGATCTCTGTGGTTACGGTTTTAAATAGGACTCGTGAGGTACTTACATAATTTATGAATCCTTTCCAATGTCTAAAAACTGCACTTGTAAAATGACACGGCGCGGCAGTGACCCGCGCCGCTCGGTGTCCGAGGCAGCAGAAAGAGTTGGCCCTGCTCATTCGCCAGTCCCTAAAGTTATAGCAAAAAAGTACTGCGCCCGAATTTATACACCGTGCTTATCTAGTGCGTGTTCGCACTGTGACGCCTAATTATAACGTCACAATAGGGAGCGGATATGGTAAATTGATGATGATGATGATGTTTAACAATCGATTTACATTGTATATATAAATATTATATCTCCGAAAAAGAATTTCAGAGAAGTGATATTCTATACTTGAAAAATATTACCGTGTCTATTAGTCTAGTTACCCACTACTTCATCAATAGGCATTTACGTCATCACTAGACATCTACGTCCCACGTTACGTGTATTGGCCTAAGTTCTGGAGTTTTTAGACTGGGGAATTTGATAATAAATGGTGTCATGAAATTAACCCTAGGAAGCGTACATTTTTAGAAAATTTGTGTTATACCTCCAAGCTTCTGTCCGATACACAAGTGTCAAAAAATAACACCGTTTTACGTTCAGTTAAAACAAGCGGCGGCCATCTTGTAGCAAAGTGTCAAGTACAGATAACTATTAATGGAGTTGGATCCTAACAGATATGTGCCGGCAGAGAGATATGGAAAATGGAGATAGAACAGAAATGACATATATCCCAACTAATCAATCTCCACTTTGATCCGAGAAGGGTAAAGGGTATATTATAGTTGAAATATTCAGAACGTTTGAAGTCCTGACGTCTGTTAACCCTTTATTGATATTCAGAAACTATTTTCATATTTAAACTAACCCATTTTAGAAAGGTACACCTCGTGGTGTAAAGGTAACGCGTTGGACTGTCATGCATGAGATCACGGGCTCGACACCCGATGGGGTAAATATGAAATATTAATTTAATTGTGATTTTCGTATAAAAATATTTGGTATGTTATACATTCGACTGGTGCTGCGTTCGTGTACCAAATTATCAAGATTCACTGCACTTGATGTATCAATGCAGTGCGCTATGCACTATTGGGTGCGGATAAGGGAGAGTAGTAGTACCTAATATTATGTCTCATAATTTTTTTAAGACCTTTTAAATAACGGTAATAGAGTAGATATAATTCAACTCCAATCGAAACGGCCATTTTGTGTTGGTCTCATAAAACGTAAGCGGTAATTTCTCCGAATGAGGAAATCCACTGCTACCCGGAATTGAATTTTAAAAATGCTTTCGTGTAGACGCGAATCTTTAAACAATGACGTCACTCCTTGTATCTAAGTGTAGTGTTTCCGGTTTCCGTTTTTAAACCCCCGTAGACCCGCGTTCCATGGCATTTTAATATGGAATACAATCTACATACAAGCTTCTATTACAAAAAGATGGCCGCCATTCAGTCTCCCTAGAACAGCTGTTAACAGTATATGACAGTTGAGTCGACGGTATATTTTATCTGTGCTTCCGCGTCAGTTTGCATAGATTTTTGACAGTTTTGTTACTGGCTGGAGAAATACCATTGCCTTAAACAACCCGTTTTATGACGTCACTCCTGCAAAAATGACGCAGTTAGTACATAGTGGTATTTAGCGCGGTATTTGAAATGTGCAACTTTAAAAAATCGTATCTTTATCAATAACTTATAAAAAAATATTAAAATTTTTTTTTTTGTTTAGTTAAATAGTAAGTTTATAGAATTATTTTACAAATATACATATTACTTTAGAAAACAGTGGATTCCCTCATTCAGCAAGAATCCAAATTGCAAATACTGCAGTAAGCATGATCAAGTATTTACAAGTTATTTCATCTATGACGGAGATGATAGAGTGGGGTGGTTCCAGGAGAGTGGGGGTGGTTTCAGGAGTGTGGGGGAGGGTTGGAACGAAGGTGAAAAGTGGGTGTAGCGATGTTTCTCACTCGAGGGGAGGTGTTGCGGCTACTGCCCGGTATTCGATTGCTTTATTTATAGAGAAGTTGTTGAAGTGATTCCGGTATAAATATAGAAGGTATACAGGGTTTCTTAAAAATCTTGGATAATCCCGAAACTGGTGATAGACCTACATACATAGTCATGAGCTGCTATAATAATAACTAAATATAACCTCAATAAAAGTCGCCTGATTTTCGAAATGTAAGCGGATATTTCTTTTTACATTTTACAAGGAGAACAGGTGTGATGCAGGAGTTATAAAGGCGGCATTTTCATTTCCAGACAGCTTTCATACAGTTGAATGCGGCGCCCGCTACACCAAGCCGCACTCCCAGTTCTTTCTGAACTCTGCCGTTTTCTGTCATGTCCGCTCCCAGGTATTTGAAGCTCTCGACCCATTCGATGACTTGTCCCGGCAAAGCCAGGGGGATCTGGGCATCTTGACACGAGCTGTTACATATGACATGGGTTTTACCTGTGTTGATTTTTAAACCCATGCACGTGGAGTGCCAATTAAGCCTTTCAACAATAATTTGAAGGCCCCCAACTGATTTGTCAATAAGGACGGCGTCATCAGCGTACTCCAGGTCGCAGAGCTTTCTGGGAGGGGAAATTGACATCCTCAGGATAAAATCCATGTTGACAATCGTCGACAGTTTGCGTCAGTGAGCTGCGGGACGTGGATTTGACTTGGGAGGATGCACTGGAGCTGGCGGCCGATCGCTTGGCCTGGAGGCAGTTTGTGGATCCAATATGCTGATATGGTATGATGATTATGATGACATTTTACAAAAAAAATAAGTAATCCATTTTCATCCGATAGAATTGAATAACTGATTGTATTAAATAAAATAATGAATGTTTTATTGAAAATAATACAATTATGCAACAGAGACGAGAAAATTCGTAAGGATAAATTGACTAACCAGTTGAATCTACAGGGTTATGACCTTTGCTGTAGTTAAGTGGCCACATTGATTTTACATTTACATTAATACAAGTATGATATGTAACAAATACAATAAAAATGGCGCAGATCAACCATTTAACACTCTGTCATACCATTGAAAAACATGCATTTTAGCAGAAACCTTATGATTGCAAGTAATACCGAATTGTGCAGATTCTTGAGTGATCTGAAAATTGCTAACGTTCGAAACATTGAAATTAACTAACTGAGTTTTTTCTATTGAAAGCAATACACGCCAAATATAAAATATGTTTATTATTAATCACTATCCTTGTGACGATTCTTGAGTGATTAAATTGCTAATGCTTTTTTTCTGAAAGCAATGTTTTTATATTAAACATTTCCTGACGTATCATGTTGGTATTTGATCACTTCGATCCACTTCTTGTTCACATTCAGAAAAACGTAACGTTCGACTGGTAATCTCAGATCTCCCGAAATGACGCCTGTCTCGGCGCGTGATTGGCGCGTGACGTTCGGAGCGTCAGACTTCAGCCGTCAGTTACCGTAATCCAGTTAGCTGATACTGTAAGCCAGCACCCAGCACCCAGCAGCCAGCAGCCAGGACAGTAAGGAAACAGGGGACAGATCGATGGAGAATTTAGTGCGGAATATCATAATAACAGCCCCATGTGTTATCTTGGCCTGTCAGGATTTGCGATTTGATATTTCGGTCCTTCTTGGGACCACGACCGCTGTCTTACGGAAAAGCTGTAATATATAAACATATCGTGGGGTTACTGCCAAAAGTTGGTAGGTCCATAAAACATGTTATGGAGTAATCGCAATTTTAAAGTTTGACATTCTCTCTAAAATCAGACTAAATGATAAAAACTTCGTGCTATTTTTTTTCAAATAATTTGATAAGTATAATGAATATATTAAAAAAAAACAACTGTTGTAATAAATGACACAAAATCAATATAATATATTATTTTGTAAAGCAAGGTTGTACTTGTACCAACTTTTTTCTCTTGAGAAAATATTGAAAGTGCAGTTACAAACTTTTAGCTGTACATTTTTTTACTTGAAATACTATCAATTGAACACAAAGAAATTGATAAGTGATATTACAATGTTTTGGTTGTAATTATACATTTAAATTTGGTCAATTTAATGTCAGGATTAATACTGTAAGTGTTCTTACAATATTTTCAGCTGTAAACATTTAATTTTTAAAATGCAAGCAAATTAAATGGGAAAAAAATGGTTAGTGATATTACAATGTTTTGGCAGTAACGATTACATGGCCCCCAATTTTGGTTGTTCAATGCCTGAGAAAAATTTTGTTAGTGTTTTTTTTACAAACTTTTTCTTGTTTGATAATAGAAGAAACTGGACTTACGATATTTTATTGAAAAAAAACATAAGCTGTAAAGCTGCTTTACTGAGATCGGAGGAACTACAAAACTTTTTCCTTGGCATAGATATTCACGTTAAGACACTCAATTCATCGCTAATTCAATATACCTAAAATGTGGACCTACCAACTTTTGGCAGCAACCCCACGATTTATTGTGGTATAAGTATGAAAATATTATCTTTTGATCATTATTGTTTCTTGATAAAAGTGATTTGATTTAATTATTATTTTTTTATTTATGGTTCAGTCAGAATTAGACATACACTTTTTTAACAACAGACATGCTAGAACAACGCCTTTATAGTTCCCTGATTTGACGGAGTTTTAAATGAAATGTATGAAATGGCGGTCCTTTTTAGGGCAAAATATGTTCTTACGTAGAGGTTATTCATTGTAATTAAAAATCAAACATAATGTTACTATACATTGTGATTAGAACGGTTTCAATATACATATGCTGCCACAGTTTAATTGAATTCAATGTTTGGAGGCCTGATTTCAGGCCTTTAATTTAGTTTTTAGGTTAAAATTAATAGCAATCTGTTTTCCAGGGGCCTTTATGTTTAAGCGCGGTGGATTAGGTCTTTTTTACGTAAAATAATGAAGTTTTTTAAATACAAAATATAAAGTAGCAAAATTAACTTTATAAATTTATTATTATATATTAATGGTAATAATTATTTTTAAAATATAGTGTTTGATAAATTATTTGCGAAAGTCTTTCATAAGTACTCAAGTAGATGGAGGATTATTTTTTAATAATTTTTATTTTTTTTACAGTAGGTACAAGCCAAAACTGGAAAAATACAATATATATATAAATGTTCCAATCAAATAATTTTTCCAATTTTATTTTTATGACTTTACGAAAATTAGAATCTATATAAAAATGATTAATTTACAATTTTAACAAGATCACTCAATTTCCATTTCTAATGACCAATAATATGGTATTTTGTGAAAAATACTAATTTTAAAAATATCAATAAACCCGAATATATCGTAAATGTAACCTACCATACCTATGATTTTTTTACGCGTAAATTCCTTACTTATCGTTTGCTTGTATGTCTGTTTGCAAGTTAGATTGACAATTAATTAGCAAAAATACTACACAGAATGATTACTTCCTATACCCGTATAATCCCAGATATAAAATAATGTTATATTGAACTAATCCAATTACAGCCAGAAGCGGAAACAAGTCCTTATGTGAAGGAAATAAACGTATGTAGCTTACTTGTAAAATTAAGGTAATATAAATGTTGCACGATGTTCGATTTAAGTAAATAAACGGCTATTAGTTGATAAATAAGATCTTTAACTTTGCGTGTTTATCAGTGAATATTGTCAAATCATGTCTGTAGATTGCTTTTGAATGAAAACATTAATCATATTTATCCACTAAAAAAGTTTTTCTCTCAGAATTTTCAAAGGTTTTTAAAGACGATCGGCCCGCCAGCTGCCGTGTATCCCGTCGCCAAGTCAAGTCCGGCGCACCGCATCTCAGACAGCAAAGACTACGAGCCTAACAATTGTCAAGCGGAGTGATACGACCAGGAAGCCGAGAACCTGAAGCCGTTGTAGAATAGGCTAGCATGGTAACAGGCTCTCGGCTCTCAGGATCTCCTCGGCAGAGGCAGTATGGTGGCAATCCGATAAGCTACCTCAAAGGTGCAGATATAGTAGTATGATGATGATATGATGATTTGGTTTTCAAAATTTATACTATCTTGTATGAACTATCGTTAGAATTTGCTTTTATAGTATTTAAAAACAAAGGTAGGTTTTTGGTTAAAACCGAAAAATCGAAAAAGATCTTACTTAATTAATTTTGCGGATAATGCTTAGCTCAGCCTCGCTTCGTTTTAACTTCAACTTTAGTATACATATCACACATTAGCCTAAAAGATCGCAATTCAACAGCATTGAATATATTTTCCTAATTTTTTTTACTCTATGCTTCTTCGCTTAGATACAAAAAAAATACTAAAAATATAATAATAATTTAATTCTTGATAACTAATCACCTCTTGGTCGTACAAACCAAAATTTAGTATTACCGATAAATAATCTCACGATTCAATATCTTTACTGGTCTGTCCCTTTCAGATCTGAATCGGAAAATACTACATAGTACAAAAAGTATCCATTAATTTAATGAAATATTATTTTCCTAAATGTCGAAGATCGTTTATCTCCACCGACATTAAATTCCTGTCTAAGCGCCTCCCTCGGGCTATCGCTGGCTAGAAAGGGCTGAGGGCCCTTGTGATAAAGGTCCTTTTATTATTAATAATTTAAGTTCGATTCTTCTCGTAATAAAGAACCAAAAACCTGTACTGAGGGTGTAATGTTCCCGAATAGAGAAAGAAAGGGGGAATGGAAAGAAAAAATCGTAGCCAAACATATGGCAAAATACGATAACACCCCGAAAAATACAACTTACTACTACTTATCCCTAAACCGGCACCCAATGGGTTGCATAGGGCAATGCATTGGTACACCAATTGCAAGTGTATCTTGGTCATTATTTTACTATGAATGTAGAATGAATCAGTCATACGCTCTAGTCACAAATCCAAGGTGGGATAGATGGTCTTTGGAACGGTATTGTGATAAGGTACCCTTGCAGTATGACTCTGAATAGTGTAAGGCAGATAGGATGATAGGATGACTAAGTATGTGCGATGCACCCTTGCGTTCTGTACCCTCCCCTCATTCCCTAATCCCCTCAATTGAGACCCGACGCGGACAGCACGGGTGGATGTCTGGCTGGGGGGCTGCGAGGCAGGATGACC
Source organism: Micrasema minimum (assembly GCA_022494985.1). Taxonomy (NCBI): domain Eukaryota; kingdom Metazoa; phylum Arthropoda; class Insecta; order Trichoptera; family Brachycentridae; genus Micrasema; species Micrasema minimum. Next base: position 46,233 of record JAGVSP010001419.1, read on the forward strand.
GGTTCCACACGGGTGGTTGTAGTTCCTAATAATAATGGATCGGGGCTATGAAACAACATTAACTATGACTATGACTGACCGTTGACATATTGAACCGACTTGTTGGTTTGGAGTGACTTGGACATACCACCTGACTAATTATTTCCATAACACCGACTACCACGTGGACTAGCGCCAAGATACAAACCAGCTTTATTCGAGTGTACTAACTAGTAAATTCACTAGTGACAATGTTTTAATCCACTGTACAATTCTTAAAAACTCGCGTTAGTTGTTGAAAACATCGGTAGAGTTGGCTGAGATGTCAAACAAGGACTCAATAGCTTTAACGCAGTCTAGGGAATGGGTGGGCTTTCATTGCAAAAAAGTACAGTTCAAGGAATCACACTATGATTAAGTATTACCTATGAAAAACGCATGTACCTAAATAAATATTTATGTTGACCCACATGCCGCTGACACTGCAGCTATGCCGGGGCAGCGGCAAAAAATTTAATTCGGCAGATTCGAAGCACGCGTTTATTAACTTCGAAATGAATATAATATTATGTATTTATTAATTATTAGATCGTTTACAGTAACCTTGTTATAAAACGACACTTGCATTAAGAGCTAGCACTGATGATGTATTCTTAGTAGTAAGTAATTTTGTTATGATCAAGTAAATATTTTTAGATTATCTCTAGCAGTTTCTAATTAGTGACCGCCTACACAAACAACATCTATCTACGTTGCGAGCTATTGAGTTAATTAATGTATACAAGTGTAGGTGAATTTTTTTATTATTGTAAGTGATTCAAACTCTGTTAAAGATGAGTTAATGTTGTATTTTAAATACTATATGGTTGTATAACATCTATCTAACTGTCTTTGCCAATGCCCATTTAAAGGTTTTAAATTTTATCTTTCTCTTTAAGTTTATTAAAATGGAAGTAGAAGTTATAGAAGAGGACATTCTTTCTTGCAAGAGGCTCGTCTCTGTAATAGCTATCAATGTATTCATTTATTTAATATTCATTCAATTCAATAAGAATACGGATTTAATTAAAACACTTGTTTATGTGTTACTATTAAATATGGTTTATTCTTAGAAAAATAAAGAATTTACCTTACACTACGCATGGTTTCGGGAGTTAAAACACATCTTGGGACAGTGGTGATGGTAGAATACTAAGAAGTTGTACAAAAAAATTGATAATTAATTGCTTGCTAAGTGGTGGCAGTTGATGTACTGGGGTCTTGAGGGGAGGTATGGGTAGGGGGGTCTTGAGAGGGGTAGGGGTCTAGAGAAGTAATTTGAGAATTGCGTTTTAAAGGGAACATAGTTAGAAGTGGAGATGATATATGAAATGTTTGATTATTAATTAAATTATTATTAGAATTCAGATTTTTGTGTATTTCCATGACTTCAAGGTAATTCATATTTGCTCCTTTATGGTTTACTTGGTGTAGGAGTTTAAGTTTGTGATTACTAAAAGAGCAGTTATTTTCCATAATATGATTGGCAAATTCTGAGAAATTAGAGTTAGTAAGACAGCGACGGTGTTCGTTAATTCTTATTTTTAGATTGCGGGCTGTTTGTCCAATATAGGTTTGATTGCATTCGCATTCAATTGAATAAATCCCACTCTTGTTCATTATGCCGACTTTGGATTTAGAATTGAATAAAATTTTACCTATATTATTGGTTGTATAGAAAGCTGGGTTTTACATCAGAAGGGAGTTGGTTGGCAATTTTTGCGGAAAGAGGACCAGTGTATAGGATTCTACGCCATGCGGGTGGGGTCGAAGGTAGGATGTCGTTTGTGGAGTACAAAAAGGATCTATTTAATTTACTACGTTGTTTTCGTTTAAGCATATTGTCTATCATGGTAGTTTCATATTGATTATTTTGCGCGATCAATTTAATATTATTTAATTCTGTTAAGAAATCCAAGGGATTCAAGGGGATGTTTAATAGTCGGTTTAGCATAGAGTGGAAACTCGCTAATTTGTGAGCTAGTGGGTGTGAAGAAGAAGCAGGAATTACGGTGTCAGTGTGGGTGGGTTTTCTATAGATATTAAATGTAATTTTATTGTTAATGATTTTTAGTGTTAAGTCAAGGAAATTTAGAGTATTATTATCATTTGATTCTAGTGTAAATTTAATTTTATGGTTAAGAGTATTTATGTGTTTTAGAAAGGAGTCAAGTTGTCGTTGGGAACCCAAGTATATGCAACATATGTCATCAACATACCTGAACCAGTGCAAAACATTTTTAATTAATGGGTGATCCGAAGAAAGCAAATCAGTTTCAAGTTTGTCTAGAAACATATCCGCTAAGATAGGTGAAAGTGGAGACCCCATGGGTAGGCCGTCTTTACTTGCATAAAATCCACCGTTGTATTCAAAATAGTTTTGTTCTAAGCATACGTTGAAAAATTGATGTTAATTCTATTTTTAATTCATCGCTTAATAATGAATTATCTAATAAATCATTAAAAATAGTCTTGCTGTCTTTATTCGGTACATTAGTAAATAGATTAACCACGTCAAATGACACTAACTTAGCATTGTTCGGGATTGTAATATTGTTCAGTTTTATCAGTTAGTTCTACACTATTTTTTATTGTAACGACGGTTTAAAGAGTTTGTAAGCTATTATCAAGTCATTTAGTCTTTTGCACAATTTTGTAACTTGGGGCACACACGTAAGACACTACAGGGCGAATAGGGATATTCACTTTATGTAATTTAGGTAGGCCATATAGTTTTGGAGCTTGAGGATTCATTAGGTAATAGTTAGTTTTGTAGGGAAATTTTCCACATGTGATGTCACATTGTTTAACCACTTGTTTGATTTTTTCTTGGTATTTGCTGGTAGGATCCGTCGGTAGAATGTTGAAGTTTGGATCATCCAGGAAAGTCCTAACTTTACTATGGTAGTAGTCTGTTGAGTCCATAATTACTATGGTGTTTCCTTTGTCTGCTCTGGTCATAGTAAGACTGTTGGTTTCGAGAGTGGTTCTAATATTATGGATAATTTTATATTCAGTATTGTTGACGTAGTAGGAGGATGGGGTGCTCTGTTTTTGTTTTTTAATGATGTTGGCGCAAGCATGTTTTAACGTTGGGGTCTTTTTTGTAAAGAGCACTTTCAGTGTCGGCGGCTAGGTGCATTAAGTGATTATTGTTACAGTATCGAATATTGTATTTTGATCCTTTATTCAATAAATCTAGCTCTTCTTTCTTAAAGACATGTTTGGATAAATTTACCACCCTGTCACTAAATTTATGCAGAGGGGTTTCGGGCGTAAAAGTTGGTGTGGGTGCAATATATTGTTTAAATTTCAGATTGTGTAATTTTTTATCTATTGTTAACTTCTTTTTAAAGGCGTGAATAGATGCAAGATAACGCACAAAAGATCCCACTCTATCGGTGAAGATACCATGCACTAGGTTCCACTATGTAGGCAATTAATTTCAAGTGTGGTTTTTAGTGTTCTCCATCGACTGGTGAAAGACACTAAATTAGAATACAGATTTCTGTGTTTATACAAGAAAATATACAGAAAAATTCAATTGTAATGTATAACATCTGAATTCTAAGGGTAACTTTAAATATCGATGGGAGAACGTTAACTCCCGAAAACCAGGTAGTGTAGATAAATTCTATTTTTATAGAATTCGATAATGCTTTTCTCAGCCTTGCACTCTGCTCTAATTTCGACATTTGTACATCTATCATACATAGTCTTACCACACATTCGCCTGAGAGATCGCATCTCAACAGCATTTAGTCTAATTTCATCCTTTTTTTCCAACACCACGCTTCACTACCATACATAAGGGCTGGTACCAGAACTCCGTTATGTACTGCCAGTTTTGCTTCTTTCGATAAGTTCTTATTTGCCACTATCGATTTTAAGGCACCATTATCAACATTTATAGTTTGTTTATTAAACTTTGTTTCTCTCTTAATGTTATTCCAAGCATAATTCGCACCATGCTCCTCTGTGCAACTTGCAACTTATGGGAGGATTGCTTGGTCAGTCATAGTTTTCGAGCCATAAGTTAGGACGGGTAGAATGCATAGGTTCACTGCACTTGTTAGAATGCAGTGGAAATGGGCCGGTCACAGCCAGAATGACGGACGACAGATGGACGAAACGCATTCTGGTGTGGAGACCGAGAAACCAGAGGCCTCAAGGACGTCCACCAATGAGACGGGTGGACGATATCAAGAAGTTTGCTGGAAGACAGTGGATGGGGATGGCGCAGGATCGGGTGGAGTGGAACTGGCAGGGGGAGACCTGTGTCCAGAGGTGGACCTTCACGGGCTGATATGATGATGATGATTATTATTTTTCTACAAAATAAAATATAAGATAATTCTTATGCATTAGAGCCAGTATTAATATGTTGTGTAGATCTAAAATTTTCTAGGTATTATTTTTACTGACAAGCATATCTATCGCCTGCAAGTAATTTATATTATCAATATTTATTTTTTTATTATTCTATCCACTTTTGAGGATTTGAATATATCAGTTATTCTTATTCACGTAGCACATTTATCTGCTTTTTTCACATTTAAAATTTCGAATTGAGAATCATACTTCATTTAAAATTCGGACAGGCTGAGTAGTTTAAATAAAAAATATCAAATAATACTCTGAATTTCCAGACAGTTTTTTTAGACTCACGAAAATAGTCCTCCTTGAAAATTCTCTTTCCACGCTGTTTATTCTTAAGGCTACACCTGAGGCCAGCTTTAGAAATTTAAGTGTTTTCAAAATTTATTGACAGCCATAAAGTTTGTAAAAAAAATGATCACATGTAATTCAAACCGTTTTCGATTAATGAAAAAGAATAAAGATAGATACAATATTAATGTTATGTTATGTTAATATTAGAGTGAATTTTTAATTCTATAAGTATAAGGTATATGAATTCTCAAAAAAGAATACAACGTAAAATCATATTTTTTTAATTTCCAGGACAACTATTGGTGGTGGCGAAATAAAAACTTTCTCTCAGTATTTAAAGAAATTTAAGGGAATAAGCGTGCATGTTAATATTTTAGTGTAGTTGTTTTCTGTAAAAAATTGCAGCTTTGCAGCCAATGATTTTTATTTACATAGATAAGGTATTTTCTTCCGTTCCTAGTTATTGGAAGATCAAGTTAATTCATTTAAAATCAATCAGTATGAAACGAGACTTGTCTAGAATTGGACGTGTTTACAGCTGTCAAAATGCCGACTTTTGTTCTTAAATATCGCAAAAATGAAAGTATCACGGCTTTATGATAAGTATTGTGTTTTTACGTATTTTTTAAATAATCAATTCAACACGTCTTCAATTTAAAACGTAATGTTCACTTGTGAAATATTCTGGAAAATTACGGAACAATCTATCATCGTTTTTCGCTTATTCTCTATTCAAATTTGTTGGAGAAATATATTTATACGTATTTGAAAAAAATGCAGTGTTGATGAGGATCGAACCCATGACCGCTGCGTCGCGCGCCGGGCCGAGATATAAGAGAGAGTGGGCTACCCACCGAGCCAACTTGAACCACACTAGCGGCGTCATTTTAACACTATTAAAATGAACCACAAAAAGCACTGCCTGTTCCTTGACAAATTTGGTTTGAAAATGAACACACACATTCACATTTGTGCGGAGAATAAAGATGACATTTTGTATGTTCATTGGGTGGCGCTTAGCATGGCTAGTGATTATTCGCGGGTACGTTTGAAATAAGGTAAATTATTATTTATTGAATCGGCGTTAACATTCTGGAATAACATATTGAATTATATAAACAAAACACTTTGATTTTTTGTCCACTGAGTTTATTTTTTAACACGACATGTTTCGGACACGCAGTACTGTCCATCTACAGGTGTATTTTAAAACTGAAGATAAATATACAATGAGAAGTTTAGGTACTGACAGTGGTGTGTGGAGGAGCTAAGTGTGGGAGGGGTGGTATGGGGGTAGGGGGTCTAGCAAGTGGGAATAAACTAAGTAATGGTGGTGTATTTTGAAAGGTTATGTTATTTATTAATATAATATTTGAATTTAAGTTTTTTTGAATTTCGATGTTCTCTAAATTGTTAATTATTTTTCCTTTATTAATATTTGAATGTAAAAGTTTGAGATTATGCGAGTGAAAAGAGTGATTCGTTTCCATGATATGGTTGGCGAACTCTGAGAAGGTATTTGAAGTTAAGGCCCGGCGATGTTCTTTTAGTCTTATGTTTAAATTTCTAGCTGTTTTGGCCAATGTATCCACATTGTATTTGGTATATGCCATTTTTATTAAGGATATCTATTTGTGATTTCGAGTTATCTATGTTTTTTCCCAAATTATTTATTGTGTAATATGCCGGACGGACATTTGACGGTAATAATTTAACGATTTTATTCGTTACTGGACCAACAAATATAATTTTTTGCCAAAATTTATTTATTTATTTCTAAAATACACCTGTAGATGGACAGTTCTCCGTTTCCGAAACATGTAAAAAATAAACTCAGTGGACAAAAAATCAAAGTGTTTTATTTATATAATTTAAGGTAAATTAGTTGGGAGTTTTGGGAATTTGGGTATTTGGATGCTATTCATGTAGGGTAGGTAATGCATGTATGGGGTGCAATCTACTGCTCCCAATGGACGTGTCTTTTTATCACTACAAAACACACAATCGAACATAAAATTTGGACAATTGGGTTCTTTCCGACTTTCTATTTTTTATTTAAAAAAATTGATTGAAAAATAATAATATCAAGGGAATTTTTTTTAATTTTTACGATGTCATATGAATTTTCTAGCGCGGTTTGAAATAGCGCTTTTTCAAATCCTCCATTTGGCGCGCATGCGCTGTGACGTCACATCAATATGGGCGCTGACTTCGTAATGAATTTCCCGCCTTTTGTAATGGACGGGTATGACGTCATTAGCCAATAACGGGCGTTAAAAGTCACTCGTAATTGCGTGTTTTTAAAACATAAATTTATAAATGAAAACAACATTTTTGATCATTGTGTTTTATATCGTTGGAATTGTAAAAATATACTTTAAATATTTATAACGTTTTCAAGGATATTCATGCTATCGGGAACAACCCTATTGTCTTTGAAATCACTGGTCAAGTATAACATAGCATGTCTCTAACTGTAACTTGGTCCATGTTTCACAAGTCCATGTCTATACACTATGCGAAACACTTTCTTTTTTAGATTTAGCACTCCTCCTAAGAGGATGTGTTGAAAATTTAATTCTATCCCCTCATACATAGTGTATTATAGTACATAACTATGTATTTTTTCCTCTTGTTCCTGTATTTTGTGCAAAGCTCCACTTTCACAAAGGCCCTCTACAATACTGGGGAACGCACTTAGGAAATCGCTGAGTACTTTATGTTGTACTGAAATTGTTCACCCGTGCATAACAAATCTTACTAGCTATGTAATCTGTACCTACATAATATAGTAGTAACGAAAATAAAGTGAGTAATAATTTTTGAACAACATTTTGAATGAATACAAATACTTGTAGACAAATTACTGGATTATACCCAAAAAAATACTTTAACAATATTCTCAATAGATGTCAGTATAGAGAAAGAATATTAATAATATTCGAAATCTGTCGAAATAACAACTCGCAAGCGGATTGTTCTTTACATCTTAGATATATATACAAGTTTCAAAAATTTGTCATACATGGTTGTCAGATGACAGGCGGAATGGGGAATGTTGTAATTACGGCCACTTAACCCAGCCAATGACAGGTCATAAGCCCTGTAAACGCCTAGATAACCCACATTCGGTTCCAGAGCTTCTCTGTCTCTGTTGAGATATCAATAATATCTGAGTAATAATTATTTAGGGTATAAAATATAAACATAAGTTTTTTTTAGAAGTGTTGGAAAAAGAAGGATGAAAATAGACTAAATGCTGGACATAGACCTCTTCCTTCCGCCTGCGCTCCTCCAAATTCAGCGCCGCTCTCAACCACTGCACTGTCTCCCAGTAAACCTCTCAACATCGCTCAACTGATTGCTTAACTGATCCCCGATGGTGCATAGGGCACTGAATCGTTACACGAAGTGTAGTGTATCGACTTACATCCAGGTACACTCGCATCATATATCCTTTGTCGTCCTTTTATTACTCGTCTTACTTTTATTACTCGAACCATCATCGTAAGAGACCTTCCTTCATTTTGTCGATTATGCTTATCTCAACCTTGCATTTCCCTATAAATTATTATACATTTAAAGAAAAGAGAGAAACAGCCCGAATGCAAGGCTGAGCTAAGCATTATCGACAAAATTAAGAAAGGGCTTTTACGATGGCTTGGTCATGTGGAGCGAATGAGTGATGAAAGAACGGCTAAAAGAAGTAATAATGCAAGTGCGCCTGGATGTAGAGGCCGAGGAAGGCCGAGAAAGACATGGCATGACCAAGTACGACAAGTACCTGAAAGTGGACATGTGAAAAGTCGGAATAATCGGCGTATGTGCATGAGAAGATGTATGAATGTAGAAGAAGCAAAGGAAGTATGTCATGATAGAGCGTTCTATCCTCTCTGCCTACCCCTACGGGGGAATCGTGTGATGGTTAGTTAGTTAGTTAGTAAATACTACGACCAAAAAAGGGGTAGAATTACTAACATCCCTATCACTGTAAATTTGGGCCAGCTCCTTGAGCAGGTTGGGGTGAATGTGTTTATGACAATCTTAGAGCCGAGACAGTGATAGGGACAATGAAAGCATTTGGTCGCGTATATAACCTCCTTTTCTTCAGCTTTCTTTAAAAAAAACGTAGATTGTGCGGACGAAAAAAGACCAAAAGCTTTAAAACATTTAGGAAAAGGGGGGGCTTTCATTGTTTTGTAATGTAAATGCACTCTACAACTTTCCTTTCCAAACCCAACGGTTTGGGCAAAAAAACAAAGGCGAAAC